>JAMPIV010013387.1:0-171815 GCA_024509875.1 Oreohelix idahoensis | reverse complement strand
GATTTGATTGATGGTGATTTGTATATGGATTATTGTTTTATGCTATCAAAATACTGGTTATATTCGCAACGGTAATGGTGTGTGTAATTGGAGTTTTGGTGGTTCTTTAATTAAGTATTTATAATTTACGGAGGTATGTGTTAAGGTGGTTGAAAGTATGACATGGAACAAGTTGTTGGACTTTTTTTGTTGATTTGAGTGGTTTGAATGAGGTATTTAATTTTCATTGGGAGAGGGGGATGGATAAGGGTTTGATTTGAAGTTTGAGTTGTGAATAATAATTTGAGTGTTAAATATGTTACTTGGTTTATAATAATGTGGTTGTGTCAATGAGTGGTTAGATAGTGTGAAACAGAAATACGTTTTCAAGAATGAAGCAGTAATTATGTGACACGCTGACGGACCTAACCCACAACTAAACCCCCCCGCCCCCCCCATTCAAACAACGTATTGAAAGAACATAAAGTTTCACTGACATCCAATATAACGAGTGTGAATCAGTCTTCATCAAGTAAACGGTACAAAGAAAACAAGAGAAATCGCAGCCGTTACAATTGGGATAAGCTCTTATCATTATTCTGACATCTTCTGTTATGGTATTTTGACGTAAGGTAACAAGACTATTCCCTGTAAATATGCTGACGAGCACTAAAGTAATACAAATCAGATGCAGAAGAAGCATTTGGGAGAAGCGAAAGGATTTGACTGATGCTAACAACCTTTCCCTTGAAATCGCTGCCGATCCTTCCTATAGACACCAGACTGGAATCCAGGCACCCTTGTACAGATGCTGTTTCACAGGATCGTAGTCACATGGGAACTTCCAGGAAAAGAGAAGTAGGAGATCCTGTGGATGCGCGACTGTAGTGGTGGGTTGAAAAGCACAAAATACAGGAGGTCCTATGGAAATAAGAAGACTTCACCATCGCTAGGTCCCGGGTCGAAAAGGAGGAGAAACTTATATTTACCTGTCGTCGTGAGTCTTAATGAGGACATGAGGGTCACCAAAGTTACGGCAGCTAATTTATACTACTTTGGCCCACATCCATAATGCTGGTGACCAAGTATAAAAAGGCATCTAACACATTCAGAACAGCTGAAAAAGGAAGGGACCATAACAGATCGGAGGAGGTTGAAGGTTAACACCGTGCAAGCGAGGAAGGAACAGGCGTCCCTATTTTAGTATTAAGTTGGGAAACGGGATAACATCAAGATGGATGGACGGTGGAAAGAGTCTGATCCAGGAGTTTAGATTTTTATGGCCACTTGGATACCGTCCAAGACAAGAGACAGCAGAAGTCACGTTGGACAATCCACTATAACAGCCAACCTGCCTGTTGTGTGTGCATGTAGTTATAGAAGGGCAACTGTTGTTGATGATGATGGAAAAGGAACAGTCCATCGTCTTTTTGAGGTCAAATAAAGTTCTGGTGACCATACATTGAGATTCGTGATAACCATTCAGACCCGTACAGCAAAGTTGCAACGTTTTTCCACAGCTTAACAAGTAGGAGCGTTAGTTCGTTCTATATGTGGGTAAGCGATGTAGAGGTTGCCAGTCGAAGGGACATTCTCAGTCAAGTAAAGCCAGAATACGAGTGATAGTTTGGTAATAGATATATTCTTCAATGCGGTGGTAGACCATGAAGTTTTTTTTATAACTATCAACGGGAGACGTCTACTTGGATCTACAAGCTGAGAGCCCCAGAAATAAACCAGATATGACAGGCCTTATTGCTTCGCTATTCTGAAACACAGACGAACGACCTGATGTCAAGTTGAAACCCTGTTTCCGGTTTAATTGGTATGGACATGAGAGAAATTGTATATCTGCTGCAGATTACGCATGTTTATGTTGAGTTTTGTCAACTCTGAACAAAGTGAAGGAATCGTGCAGACAGCTTTGTGGATCATTGAGGGAGTAGAAAGACAAATAAGAGAAAGAAGAAAAAGGCATGGAAAACAATACTTAGATTAGAAGAATACACATAGCAGAAAAATAAGATATATATAGAGAAAATGCGATACTCAGAACAGAAAAGCAAAGAACAAGGTCTTACAGCAAAACAGAAAGTCCTGGGAAGGAATTTGTTGGAAGAAAAGCTAGAAAAAGATTTCACAAGAAAAACCATAAATTTATCTTCCTATAAGACCCTAATAAGAACATGGAGAAAGGAAAAAAACAATGCCCACGTGGTGTCAAAAGTTTTTAATAAAGATTGAACAAGTCAAGGCAAAATCTGCTTTACTGCCGCCGAAGAGACCCCCCCCCCCCCACCGTTTCTATCTTCTTTGTAATGAAAAGATGGAAAGAATATTTCCTCAGTAACTCCATGGATGGTGGAGCATGAAGTCTATAGCATCAGAAATCAATAAACAATAGCACAGAAGATGAGAAACCAATATTGGTTGAAGATGACAATTAAAGATGGAAAGAACTGAGGGCAGCACTGGAGAAAATCAGAATTGGGCAAAAGTCAGCAGCGGCCATATGGTGTTAATAACACCATAAACTGGTTAGAGGTACAAGGGAGCATCAGGCGACCTATTACTCCTTAAGTTGTCCTACAGGCATCAAAGGTGGCCCAACAAGACCATACCAAATTGAATTGAGGGAGATTGCCATCATAAACACAGACCAATTTTCAAAAGAGAGACAATCGACAATGATAGAAACCATAGAGGTCATAGTGCCTCTTCTCAGTGTCCCCTGGTAAAATCTACTCTAGAATCCAAGAGCAAGACTCCGACGGCCTACATGAGCCACGCAAATTATGAAGTCCAGTATCGCGGATTCCGAGCAAACCGAAGTACTCAAGACCTAATCTTCACACTCAGACAGCTGAGTGAAAAGGCCCCTTGAGTATAAGGAGAGTGAGATCCATTTAGGAGTTTCATAGATCTGAAAAAAGGCGTTTGACAGGTCCCCTGGAGCAAACTTTGGGACTGTTTGGCAAGGGAAGAAAGTAATTCCAGCACCTCTGATTCATGCTATACAACAGAGCTTCTACAAGTCTTGCATGAATATATGTGAGGACAGCAAACCATAAGTCAGAAGATTTCATGAACCACCACACTGGTGTTAAGACAAGGTGATCTATCCTCAATCACCTTACCTCTTCATAGCTCCATATGGACGATGTCATCAAGTGCATGGTAAGGAGAGAGAACAAGAAAGTATTCAGTGGTGGTACTGAAATGATGACACAGGTCTATATTTCAAGCTGGCATTTGCTGATGATGTTGTCCCCTGATTGCTAAATCATAGAGCACATCTCCAATCCAACCTGCAAGTCTGGAAGGAAGAGCTGGAGAAGAGAGGGATGGTCATAAGCAGCTCTAAAACAAAATCCATGGTGATATCACGAGAAGAAAGAAGACATCAGATTAAGTAGGGAGAACAGTTGTATCTTTGGAGCAGTCGCTCCACATTAAAATATCTACTCGGAAGCTATTATAGAACCGAAAGGGAGGCATCAAAGAAGAGTTGGCCACTCGTAAAAGCAAGGCGTGGCTGGGAGACATTTATCATGCCATAAAATCGTGGTGATTACCCTCAGGCAAAAAAGGAATATGGTTAAGAAAACGAAGATGGCTGTTATACCGCTCCACCTATGTCCCAGTCTTGGCATATGGATGCGAGTCAATGGGCATTGACTACAACTCCGACAAAAGTCCAGATCCAAACCTCAGAAATGAGATATCTGAGAGAAAGGTGGTTGAAGTTCTATACAAACCCTTAGGCTGCATGGTAGAGCAGAAAGACTCAGTAACCGATAGATCACCATGTTTTCTCTCCTTTCATTTTCTCCGTCACTTTCCATGTCCCACAGAGGATTGAAATAGATATTCTACTATGTTAAGCTGCATTAGCTAGAAGCAATAGCATCGTGGATGAGCTAAAGGACCCAGCTGAAAAGGTTATGGATAAGTTTGTTTTCTCTTGTTTAAATTGTTGTCTCAATGTTTAGTAAGTCTAATGGTAGGACTGTCTGGGTCATTAGTTTGTTGGTTGTGTGTATCGACCTAGTCCCCCTAACAGAAGAGTGCCGATTACAACTAGAGGGACTCAAGAGCTACGTTATTTCTTCATTGCTTGATACTATGTTTACTAGGATTGGTATCTGTCCCCCACAGGCTGATCCCTAGACTATATCAACGTTACCTTGTTGATGGTCATTACCACAGTTTACTTTCCAAGCTGAATATGGTGTCATAAATGAGTCTTCCAAAAACACTATAGGGGCAATTTAGTTTGGTTTTTTTGGGGGGGGATGGGTGAGAAAATGGAGGTGGAAGGGGATGTACAAGCACTGAGAGAACGCATTTAAGACAGAGAAAGTGTTAACAAAGCAGAAAAATTTCTTCCTGTATGCCAAATGCCATCCAATGAAGGACAGATTCCAAAACCTAGCAATGGGGCGATTGAAAAAAACAGTTTTATTCCACCAGTTCCAAACAAGGTACTGCTGTCCCTTGACAAACCTTAGACTTGCCTGAGAATAAATTGACACTAGGACCCCCTAAAGCTCTGTGCGCAGAACAAACCCCTTGCGAGAGGAGCCTGTCTACCATTATACATCCAACAAAAGTGAAAGGAATACTCGACAAGGATGAACATAACAGCGTGCTAACTTTACCGAACAGTCACTTCTCATTTTCCTGGATGATAAATACCCCACTAGGACCTCATTGGTCCGAGTATACACGGATGGGTCAGCACAAAATGCAGTCCAAAATATGGAGAAGCAGGAGTGTACATAGAATCTCCCAAACAACACTAGTGGAAACGGTTCATAGTAATAACGTGAAATTCTGTAACAACTATGATGCAAGAAATCTAGGCAATCAAGGGTGGCAACAGAGAAACTGTTGAACACCAATCTCGTCTCGGTCCCACAGCCAGTGGTATTCCTTACAGATGCAATGATCTAGCACTTCACAGCACTTCAGTCCAGAAAATCTACCAGGTATGCAAGCCCTACTTTCTGAACTTCAACCAGCCGCAAGGTCGCCCATGCAGTGGAACCGTCTCACAGTGAAATACCAGGAAACGAGAGATCAGACCGACTGGCAAAAGAATGTGTCAGCAGAACGTAGCATTGGCCGAAGTCCAGCTTAACGTACCATTCAGAAAAAAAAGTCTTAGATCAAATCAATCAGACTCACACCAACCACCAAGCAGGACGACATACCAACGCTATGAACAGATCAGGAACAAATTGTCTCCCACTCTATTGCCCTCAGAACCGGTACACAATTGACTCATGGCAGACACATGTATAAACAAATTTAAGTATAGGGCAATTCAGCCATTGTGTACAAATGGACGGGACCAACCCAGACTGCAGAGCACCATATTTCAAGAGATTGCCCCGAAGAATGATATATTGAGGGCAAACCCACTGGCAGAGAAACAACACTGGAGAGCCAAACTAAAACTGGAGACCTGGTTGTATGAACTACCAAAAGACAGTGAATTTTATACAAGAAAAAACAATGCAGATATAGTACAAAATATTCAAGCGAACGAAAGAATGAAGAAATAATGCCATGAGCAACATTTGAATACTAAAACAATTTTATTTGGGTTTACTATGTGTATTAACATTTATCAGCATCCGTCCTCTAAACCTGTATTGCAAACCGTAATGTATAAACATATGTTGCTTGTGAGGGTGTGCATCTTTTTTAAGTTTGCTTTATCCTTACGTTTACTACTTACTTAATGTTGTTCCTCTTCTACACTGGATGTAGAGGGTTAGCTAGAGAGCAGAAGAGAGAGAGAGGAGAGAGAAGAGAGAGACACCATACTATAACTATCGACTACCTTCCTCCTGTATTTTTTGTCTAATTTTGTCCTCCCAGTGAAATCTGGGTCATCCTTGAGGTTTGGAACCGTGACTCTTCAATCAATACACTTTGCCCCCCCTCCCCCCCCCCCCTCCGTCTCTCCCAAGGAGGCACCGGCCTTCAACAAACAATGTCCAAGTCCCATCCTGTCACATTGCCATCAGCTCAACGATTCTTTCCCACTGTCTTTCCTCATCAGACCCCCCCCCCCCACCCCCCCCCCCCCTTCACTTTGTTTCCAGCTCTCTTCTCCAATGTGTTTTTTTTGTCTACCTCTGCCTCTTTCCCCTGGGATTCATGAACAAGGACTGCCTTGAATGCTATCACTTTTTCTTAATGTTGTGTCCAATTCACTCACCAGCGTCTTCTTCTCATCTCTTAGTTCGAGCTGGCACTTGTCTGGTTCTTGGCATCAGTTCTACATTTGTGACTTTTTTCATACCATTTTTAATTCTCTATTCAACAGTAGAGGTCTCAATAACTGTTTTATGCCCTCTGCTGTAATGCCATTTTGGACCACCTGGCTTTTGTCCCATCTTTCAGAAGCTTTATGGTTTTCTTTATTATCTCTTCTCTACTTGGTCGTTCACCATTTGATGTCCGTAGCCTCCTCTACTAACTGGCTAGATGGTCTGGTGTATTTTTGTTGAGCAGGACTTTTGAGAATGGTTTCTCAAAATGTTTCTGCCATCTCTTCATTAGTTTCTTGATATACTAAGCATTTTTCCATTCTTCACTATGATGAGGCCATTACTTGCTCATATTTCCTGTTAGCTTCTTTGTGTGTTGGTGTACATGTCCCTCACAATTCCTTGGCTTGCAACTTCCTCTGCTTTCCCATGCCAACTCTTCGATTTACTTCCTCTTGTCCTCTTTTTGATGTTCCATCTTACTTCTTTGTTTGTCTTCTATTACAAATGTTCTCCCCATATCAGTCGTGAAGCCCATCTTCTTCAATTCTGGCAGACATTGGCAAACCATCATATTTAGACTGTTCCACTTGGGTCTGCAGGAGCTGGTTTTGTGGCCAAGATGTATCGTCTGGGGGGGTTGCTGACGAAATCTCTTTTTATAGTACTACAACCACTTCCTCAGATACCTCATTTCTGAGGTTTGGAGCTGGCTTTTGTGGCTGTAATCATTGCCCATGATTCACAACCATAAGTCCAAGACTGGACGACAGGTGGAGCGAATACAGCCATCTTCGTCTTCTTACCAATTTCTCTAATGCTTTTTTTATTTGTAAAATTTAAAAAAAATTATTATCACGAACATATAAACCTATTGATTTGAAACAAAGAAACATAAATGTCCAACAAAATTAATCTACAAAAGTCCATTTATCCTGGAATTGCAATTAAATCAGAAGCGAATAAATAAGAATGCCAAGCCAAATCATATATATATATATATAAATTTTATTAATACTGTAATTATATATACTGTTTATATATTTAAACTAATAAATATGAAAAGATTTTGAAATAGAGGAGACTGCTAAATAAAAACAAAAAATAAGCAAGTTCATTCTTCTAAGTTTTTTTCGGTTTTTCTTTTCTAAGAGTTTGTTCAGCGATGTAATTTTTGTTGGTACAATTTTTTAAAACATTTTTATAATACTTAACTGGATAATATTTGTTTCCTATCATCCCTGATAATCGAGATCCACTATAATAACAAAAAACACAGGCCATTCATTGAAGAATCATACCAATATATGTAACTAAAGCTGATGTATAGAAGAGAACCAGATAAAAGAACTGAAAAAAACAACTAATGCACATTTCTTCAGAGTTATTTACCACAAGCATGTTGTAAATACGAGGCGCGTTTTTTAAGTAAATTCCTCCACGTTTAAAATATTAAAAAACCATCATATATCAAAACGAATTTAATTGCAGCCAAAATTGTACCACACATTTACATTATTTCTCAACATAGTCCAACATGTGACTTCAACACATTTTTTTGGTATCGTGGCACCCCAGGTTTCTTAGGTCCATTGTCAAAGGAGTCTGGCCGCCAGCATGGTGTTCCATCCATAACAAATACTGTGGTTGCTGTCCACAGGATAGTGTTTTTGCACGATAATCTCGACCCTCACAACCGCATAACGAACAGTTCCATTGTTTGCCAAAAAATTTCACACTTTCACTGGGAAATTTTTACCAACTCATCCCTACAGTCCCGATCTCGCGCCAATGTGATTACCACCTTTCATGGCACCTAAGGAAGTGGCTGGCAATCCCAGCAGTTTGAAACTGATGATGAACTGCAGACAGGCGTAAATTAATGGTTCAAGACACTGGCGCAGACTTCCCTTTGACACTGGAAAGTAAAGAACCAGGTGCCACGATACCAAAATTGTTTTGAATTCAATGGTGGACTATGTTGAGAAATAAATTAACTGTGTTGGGTCCACTTATTGCAGGAAGAGATCATTTTTATATATGATGGTTTTTTTATTATTTTTAAAACGGGAATTACTTAAAAAACGCGCCTATAGTTATACGAGACATTACATGCCTTTCCGCTCTGCTTTCCAGAAATGATTTAGCTAGGGTTTGCTAACATCACGGGAAGTTCCCTAGATTCTTCTCTGAATTTGTAGACATTGGTGCGGGAAGACAAGAGCATAAGTGAGGATCCATACCTGATGCACACTCCGTTGGTTGAATAAGGGGAAACTGTTCTGCTATACAAAAGTGTCATGTAAGAGAACATGTGATGAAGTGATTCAGCAGGTTTATTTCGGCAACTTGCCAGTAAACATTAGTTTTCCCACGTCAGCAGCAAACGTTCTATGGATGTGTCTGAAAATGAGCATAGTAAGCATTTTTAGTCCAGGTCAATCAAAAAGTAAAAACAAAAAGTCAGCGCAGATAGACAGTATTCCACATAAGTAACACATTTCTGATGTGTTTCATCCACATAAAATAACACCTATATATTCATCCCCACGTAAAATTAGCCAACTTTTTATATTTTCCCATCCTCACAGCCCCCGTTAATTAACCACTCATTAAATATTCATCCATGTAAGCAGAACACCATTTATATTATCCTGTTGTTTATAAATAACATCCTTTTCCATAATTCATTTCACCATAAATTAAACACCATTAATACATTTATTCCCAATATATTAACCCATTCTATATATTCTTCCATGTAAATAAACACCTGTTAATATGTTCAGGAAAGAGATAATAAATAATTTAAATTGATTGATAATATTATGGGATATAGAAGACATAATTAGCATAATGGGAGTATGTTATCTGATAAGTTGCCAAAGAAAAACAAAATTATAAATATGCATGACAATTCACAAATTAAAGATGGAATAAGTTACTATCAGGTGAACAGTGAAAATATATTATACACGATCATCTATGATAGTAAATTAAAAGATCTGCCACAAGAAGAAAAATTCAGGTAGAAAAACCGATCTTTTTTAGTCGGCCTAAGGTACTGCAATTAGTTCCATATCCCACTTCAGCTTGTGTTAAGGATCTTTCTGCAATGAGAGGATATGGGTACGATATTTTGAGACCATATGATGCACAAGACACGAGTGAATCGAACTTCTTTTGAATTTATTTTAAATTGCGACAACTATGTGATTTCATAAATGATTCATGGAAGGGTCTTCATAATCTATAAGAAAAAGAGCACCATATCAGTCTTGTTTTGGAGGAAAAACGTAGTTTCACAGTTTTTTTGAGTTAGTAGCTGAAAAGGATTAATGGATAACGTATAAAATAAATTTTCTCAAGAATGATCCAAACAGTTAATGTTAGGGACATTGGGAATAGGAAATGATAGATTATGACAGTTAGTTAATGTTGAGTGAAGACCTCACGGTAAAATTTTTTGGACCAAAAGCAATGTACTTAACTGCGAACATGATTTGCTGACAACACCAATACACTAAAACCAAGAAGATAGGTCCCACACTGCGCATAAGATTAGAGGCAAAGCTTGAAAACCTGAGTTCATCACTATCACACTGGAGTTGTGAAGACTGGTAAAAAAAGCCTTCAACAGTTTGGACCAGGTGTGTTCCCAAAGTCGGAGGTAGCAAGGCCCCCTGGGACGTGTTGGGAGGATTTCTTAGGTAGGTGATATGGAAAAGCACAGGGCCACTGGAAGGGGGGGGCATTCAGTATTAAACAAAGGGGTGCTTCAGATGAGTAAAGGGGTGGGTTAGAGGATTTTGAATAGGATAAAAGTGGTACAAACCTGGAGGGTACGAGAAGGATTTACAATGGTGGTCTCAGTGAATAATTAGGTAATTGATAAATGCATGTATCCTATTTGAAAAATAAAGTAGTAGTATTAGTGGGGGGGACAAGATAGAAAAGATGCAGTATTTTGTATTTAGAATTGAGTATGTATGTCATGTGAGCAATGTCCATAGTGTCATCAACTAACGAGCCATCAAAGCCCATGCAATGTCAATCGCTAGATCAGTAAATGTACTAGGATCGTTGGATTTACTAGGGGTAGAAAAAAACTTGATAGTATACATGTAAAACACTACGTTTATGTTTGGTTATAGATGTATCCGAGACGTGATTTAAGAGAGGAACGAACCAACGAGAAGTCTTGTTTAGCTAACTAGAAGGAAACCGCAGTAAACTAGGATGTAATGCGAATAAAACCTCCTAAAAAGTGGTTGAACTATATAGGCAATACATGTGCCGGAAATGCTATAAGTGCATTGGCATAGATGTGTCCCCAAGAGTGTCTAAAATGTAACCTTTCCTGCTGGCAGCAGATAAATTAGAATACCTGCACGGTGTTTCAGAAAAGGAATACATTACTTATGCTTAGGGTTGCGGATTTTATGTGGTCTTAGTATTTTACGGGCTAGTGGTAAACGTGATATTCGCGGTACGTTAATAAAACAATATAAAAGACTGGTAATTGTGCCATGGTATTTCTTCTTCTGAACATGTTCCTCGTTCATCCTGGGTGAAAAGGACGTTGGTTGCGTTAGGGAGAGAGTGTAACCATTGAACAGCAAAATTGCGATATTTGAAGCCTTTTATGGGCCAACACATCCGTTTGTTTAAGGCAACGTCAATTTTTTAGGATCCAGGTTTGCATTTCCTATTCAATCCATAACTCATCTCAGCCAGATGTCGCAGTGATGGGCAGGCCTGTTTTCAGGACCACCACTTGGAGTGAGAAAATAGGTCTGGGTATTAAGAAACTCTAGATTTAGCTTGACCCTGACGACAAGGAGCAGTCCAAGTCTATGGGTACGCTTGACCTCACAATTCATTCACTTTTGCTGCGTCTTTCTGGTCTCGGAGCCATGGGTTTAAAATCACAGTACTTGGACAGCCAGATAATCAGCCTTTGGAACCACTGGACCTGGCTTTCTCACTAGATACCGCACGGACTTTCAATTGGTTTTCATAAATCGGCTGACGCAACATACGATTTCCATCATCTATTTAACATTAAAGTGGTTATGCTGTAAGCTTGAGCAAAACTCAACAAAACTTTCTGGCTCTTCTTATGAAACTGGGCTTTTCAAATAAGCCTTTGTACTGGGGTAACAAACTACATTCATCCTGTTGATTAGGTTAATTTTCATTTTTACTTTGTTTTTGCACAGAGGCTAGCATCAGTGTTTACTAACTATAATTATTAATTAAGCAAATCCGTTTTGAACACGAGACATTGGACCGATATTACAAATATAGGTTTGTCCCAGATTCATTGGTGTCAGTTTTAACACACTTTTTAATAACTTAGCTGATGAACCTGGGCCTATTAATAACAACATTGGTTTAGTTGCGTCCGGGGGGAGTGAAAGCAAATAAGCTCAGGCAAAACAGCATCTACAATATAAATGCCCCAGCGTATTTTATGCAACAATTTTATGTCATGGAATAACAATAGACTCAGATGTTATTATGCCCCCTATGACCTGACATATTGGTAAGTGAGTCATATGTTGGACATTTAGCATAAACAATAGGGAATCACAATGCGCACAGAGGATGGAGTTTTACCCCAGACCTGGTTTATCCGAAACTTGACAGCCAAAAAGAATAATAGAAATGGCCTGAACAGATTGATCCAAGGCTCATCTGCAAAGCAACTTGTTAGAATCACACAAAACGTATAAAATACAACAGCATACTTCTTTGCAATTTTTTGCAGAAGAGACAATCCTTTATAGTGATTCCAGTAGCATCCCGTACAAAAATTGCCCAACGGGAATCAATTCAAAAAGAAAACAAGTGGAGACAATACAATGCTCCTGACATATCTGGAAATCATGGATCTCGTGGAGGATGTAACAGCACAACACTAAAATAACCAAAAAGATTGTACTGGAGACGGATCTCTTGGGGAGAAGCAATGATCTCTTACAATACGAGGTACATGTAGAACAGACTAAATTAATCCTATAAACCTCTGCAAAAAATGCACTCTGATATACTATGACAAGTTTAATGTATTGAGCAAATTTCTTCATCACTATAATAGTTTTAAAATTTTTATAAGACTTAAAAAAATTTAGTTGTAATTTTTTGATTCAACACCAACTGATTGAAAATGTGCAGTGATGGATTAGTGTGAGTAAATTCATACCACATTTATAATGCATAGAAGCTAAATCTGAAGAAAGCCCCATAGAGATCGGAGAAAACTGTATCTCTGAGGAAAGCATTAAAGGAAGCTGTTGAGTGGACAGTTTACTGATTTAAGGGGGGAGTCTCCAGGTGGAGCTAATTAGAAGAAAAGTGGACAATGAATCTAAGAAACCTGAGGGTTTATAGGAACCTAATCAATTCATCAGAACAGCCTAGCGTTAATGAATGTTTAAGATTAACAATATTCTGCAATCCCTCTAATTAGTCACAAACAGCATCTTCTCGCATTGCTCAGAGTCTACCATGAGTCTTATTATTGCAAAATCTGTAATGGTAGTCATGAAAGGTCGCTCGTATACTAAGAGTTAATTATATTTCTATGAGAAGCCTCCTTCTTATAATGGGAAGCAAATTTTCTTCTTACTGTTGTTGTGGACTTGAGTTCAGCTAACCAGAGAACGTAGTTGACTTTTTCTTGCATGTTTGCCATCTTCAGTCAGAGGGACTGAAACAAAAAACTAAAATTAAAAATTTGTTATTGAAAATTCACAAAACTTAACTCTTACTATACGGGAGCTAAAACCGCGTTTTTACGCGCTAGTTTAGCTATCGTTACCGTCGCGCGCCACTTGAACTGGCGAGCCGTAAAATTGGTACTAAATCCGCGCCACTTCACGGGGCTTGCCGGATACTAAGAGTTAATAAATGTAAAAAAAATTTAAATTTTTTTTTTTTTTAATATAAAATTTTGCCTTGTTTTGGTGAGGCATGTCCCGTTCAACCTATTATGTTATATTAGGGCTCATGTCCAAACATAAAAGACCTTCAGATCTGGAGATAAAAAGATAAAATTTAAATGATTAAACCTTCAAGTGATGTTTGTTGTAAGTTTGTAGTGTTTATATTTCTGAAGTTATTAAAGATTAAAACTGCACTAAGACTTCTGGGACACCCTGTGTATATCTTTTCCTCTGTTTTATGCTGCTCATGTTGTCCTGCTGTTTTAGTTCTTTTTTTTGTTAATGACATTTTCATTTATGTAATTGCTTAGGTAATTCACCCTATGGGCTGGGATGCCTTTGGTCTTCCTGCTGAAAATGCTGCAATAGAGAGAGGGATTAATCCCAAGGACTGGACCTACAGGTGATGATCAGTAAATCAATAGAACTGTTATATCATTAAACCAGGGGTCAACAACCAGTCGATCCTGAACTACCAGTAGATCTCAGTGGATGATTGGGTAGATCTTTAGGTGACTGCAGGACATAAATAAAAAAGAAAGACTTTTAAACTAGGTAAATTTGGACTAGACTTCTGCCGCAGGCATTTAAAATAGCAGTGTTCCCGGGATCAAAGATACTTTTTCTGCCTTCTCAATGAAAACTCCCCAACTGGTTACTAAAATACCTGTATATTTGTGAACTGACTGGTTTCAAAAACATTTTTTTTAACTCGAGTATAAGTCAGGGGTACCTTTTTTAAGGCCTAAAATAGGAATTAATTTGTCAACTTATACTCAAGTAAATCTTGCGCAGAATAAAAGGATTGAAATGTTATGACAAGATCATTAATGTGGAACTGATGGAAAGAACGAGACAAATACCTGTGGAACTAGATGTGATGAGTGTACAGTGGCTTTTGATAGGACATCAGCTCATGATTTCAGTAATCGAGTATGGGCTAGGAATAAACACGATGTCAGTGTCACAATGTGAACGACTGGAACGCATTCAAAATGAAGGGATGCAACTAGTTTTGGACGGTACGAGTGATACCCCCCATTGTGACAATGAGATGTGCTCGGATTGCTGTCGATTAGATCCAGATATACGATGACCCAGGCAAAAGCCTATATGCGGGTAACCACTGACAAAAGACACCCCCTACATGAGAACGTAGCTGACATCGAACGAACGAACGAACTTTATTTTCGAAGGGTAAAGAATTGGGCGCGCAGGCCCGTCTAACATTCTGCCCTTCCACTCTCATTAATCTTGCATACTATATCCTTTCATTCCCACATGATGCTTTAAGCATTAATTTAAAGGCATGCAACATTATAAAGTTACCATAACAGCATTCATTTACAGTGTGCAAGCATAATAAAAAAAAATGAGTAGGTGTTACGGTATATGTTATTAACGCCGTCTGCTAAAGGTTAGCAGACGTGCAATTGTAAAGGTTAAGACATTTAATATATTACGATAGATGTTTCAATTATTGAACGCTCCATACACGATCGATTATGACGTGTCTAGCGTTGTTTGGGTCACAGTCGGTAACTAGGAGACGCTACCCTTTGTTACTTGACCGCCAAGCTGATAGCTGCGTTTTCTAACCTTCCAATTCAATGGCATGATATAGCCATTTATATGTGCATTTATGATGGACCAGGGTCAGTCCTAGAACTCTATATGAGAGGAAACTTATGGAGGTTAGTGTTTAACTAGAATCCTCAGAAGGAGGAGAATAATCGTCCAATCCGTATGAAATATTCAGACTCGCAGTCTCACTGTCGGCAGGTAGCCATGTCTATCTGCGCGTGCATATAGCTGTGATGTTCTGACGACAATACTGCATTGTATCCTTAAACGGACATTGACACGTAAACCAGCAGTCTACGTTATTGATTAATTTATGCATGACTTATACGGACTTATGTTCTGCTCATATTTGAAATGATCATCCTGTGTGTACATGTGATTAAATATTACGGACTCAACCTGAAGGCATTAATTACTTCATTAATGTTGCTGAGTTCAAGTAATACATGTTACTTCTTCATACCATGCTACTGAGTTGTATGAACGCTTCACCCTAATTCGCGTAATGATAAAACAAGCACGATGAACAAGAAATCACTAAAATAACTATACTCAGCACATGATCTTCAACCGGCAAATAACTCAGCAACAAAGTGGTGGCCAGTATGGGGAACGACAGAAAAAAGAAACAAACTTCTGTTCCTTACACACATGTTAACCACAATATTTACGATCAAGTTTCGATCACATGATCCAGTCGAAGATGACGTTGTACTCATTATAATGCCTAACAACGTGACGTCACCGAAGGTCGTGTAGGTGAACTGTCGGAGAAACCAAGGCCGTTTTCTAAGTCTAACCGGGGGATAACACGCGCCATTTGCAGCAAACACACGATATGGACTACAGGAGCAGACAGTCAGGGGCTGTAGCCTAGCTGTTGACGACCTCTAGCACTGATCTAAGCAACGGAAAAGATAAGTCTAGTTGTTTAACTGTCGTCATTGCAAACAGTAATACTGAGTCCATGCCTTTTGCCTGCATAGGCATGTTTTTTTCTGAATGTGTTTCATGTATTTTTTGGTTGTTTTAATGTGTTGTTAATTAGCGGGCCGGTTGGAGGGAACTGAAATCTCTGGGGAATGTCGCGAACAGCTGACCACCTAGATTTCAGTCGGTCTTAGGGCAGTTAAACGATTGCACTTTTGGAAGCCCCATTGAGGTTTGCCGGTGGACTGCCTGTCCAGATCTGCTATCGTTCGACGGTTTGTGTTAGCTGTGCCGTTCCGTAGATAACTGGCGTATTTTATTTGTACTAAGTTCACATTTTTATTCAGTTTTGTATCATGTTCGTTAACTATTTCGTCCAGTCTACTCTTACTATCAATTTATTTTATAATTGTTAAATGTTTGTCCGTTATGAGTCCTGTGATGTCATCATTTTTTGCAGTCATTTTTTTTTTTTTTGTACTTTGTATATTAAGTTTGACCTCCCGGTGTCATTCTCCTTGACCCTTCATTTGGCTTGTGACACTTCCGCTTGTTTTATTTAGTTCATAAATTCATTTTTAATTGTGAAAATGTCTTGTTTGCGTCTTAACATTGTTTGTACCCTTTAGTTGCATCATAATTATGCAGTGATAGTCCAAGAAATTAGCACTACAATTTATAAGAGATGCCTAGGGCATAATAATATAATATATATATTGACCAAATAAAATAATCTTATAGTCTACCTTTGAGGTAATAGACCCATTGTATATTATTTAATATACTTTTCTGGTACTAAGAGAGTGACTTAGTACATTGAACAATATAACTACTAGGAATCATACCCAACATTCTTGGATATTAAGATTAATTGTGTGATGTAGCATTAACATATATAGTTTAACATATATCCATAACTATTATATGATAAAGTTAGTACTTATGGGATACTATAATTGTTTACAAAATAATTGTCCTATTGGTTGAACTTAGACATAAGAGGTTCAGAACTATTGTGATTATTAATATAGAAATTCCTAAGTTGAATAAGTATAACTGAATTCCATTAACACTCTGAAGCTAACTATTGGAACTATTTTTCAATCAGTAAATTCTAACAAAAAATAATTTTTTTTATTTCTTTTCTACAACCACTTCTATGTTTTTCTTGGTCAATTTTAATGCGCTGTTTTTAAATCTGCACTTAAACTACTTGTTTTTTCTCTATCATGGGTCAAGGTATCTCTAGAAATACGCAATTGAAGTTTTTTTAATAATCGGCTATACAGTATTACAACATCATTTGTACATCGGAAAAGTATATAACAGTTATGTAGGCTTGAATTTCTTTGCAGTCGACTTTCGTCGGTGAATGGCATGTGGTACATCGCGATGAAGCATCCAACAATAATCGGCAAGCATGGTCACACTCCATACGTCCTTTGATAACGTGACTCCATTCTACGGCGATATCTTGATGGAATCTTTCTCCATGTTCATCGCTGACTTCGTCGCCAAGGTTGTCAGGGATAAAAAGTCAAGAGTTGCGAATCGAGCAAAATGGATTTTGACGGGGACATGTTACAGCCCATAATTCTGTATGCATCTATGCACTGCTTAACAATATGCACATAGTCGACAGATTTGTGATTTCCCAGAAAGTTATCGACGATCGATTTGAATGCCATCCCATGCGCGAAGTTCCTCACTACCATGTAACAAGTTCTCCTCGAATTGTTTGTCTGCAATAACTTTCCTAATCTGAGGTCCTACAAAGATACCTTCCTTTATCTTTGCATCGCTAACTTGCGGAAACTTTTCTCGAAGATAAGTGAAAGCTTTGCTCGTTTTATCTAACGCTTTTACGAAATTCTTCATGAGCCCCAACTTTATATGTAACGGTGGTAAAATGATGCTGTCTTTAGTTAACCTAAATGGCTCGTGTATTACATTTTTATGCCCGAGCTGCATACGATCCCTGATAGGCCACACCTTTCTTGCATAATGTTCCTGTCTGTTGCGGCTGTCCCATTCACATAGGAAGCCAAACAAAATTTACGGTAGTATACCCAGTCTGCATCTGCCCGTGAGAAATTGCAAATGGACCACCTTTAGGTCTCCACAAATCCCGCCATAGTGGGTAAGTCATGACGTAACTTTTACATGGGTTATTTTTTGCGCGTAGCCAAAAAGTATAGCCATCTTATTGTTCATAAGTTTTCTTTCATATGAACAGAGTAGGGAGTAGACTCCGACATTGGAATTGATGAAAATAAATTTCCATTATGCAATAACAAAATGCAAACAATACACGGCTATCTTAGCACTTTGTCTTGGATTGCGTCTAGATGTCCGTTGAAAATTGTCAGCACATTTGATGTAATACTTTTGTGCCATGCACATGTCCGTGGTGCCAACCTTGTGTCGGACACGTGTGTATGAGGGGCAAGTGATTAGCAATAGCTCTTGCACTCACCCATGTGCGACATTATTGGACTGGTATCTTGGCTCTGCGAGCTTCTCTGGTAGGTTTGGTTAAAATTGAGCCGGTGATACTGGGTGTATTTGGTTGCGTCAGGCGCTTAAATGAGGCACTATGTCTTGGAGTGGTCCGTGAGACCGCGAACCCGAGTGAATTGTCCCTGATTGGTTTCCGCATATTGGGGCCAGTTGCTTGGGGAGAGCGAGATCAGAACGTAATCGTTTAAGGATTCTGAAAAGATTTGGCCTGAAAATGGGTTTTTTTAACTTTAATTTTGTGAAACAGAGAACACAACATCTATTCACACCTCACGTAGAGAATATAATCCGAGAGTCCAGAAAATTTAGTATTTTATGTTTTCCCTCTCAATGTCAGGCTAAAACTATTCCACTTTTTCCTGAAATGGTTTTCAAGTAAACTCACAGCCTACGTGAATTTTGTCTCTGGTATTGCATAATCGTTACACGAGTGATGAAATGTGGATTCACGGTCCCACCAGTTGATGGAACATTTTTTTTTATCAACCGGTTTCCAAAAACCGCTTCAATAATTTATATGGATAAACCACAGCGACTTTCCTAGTTTTTATTTAAAAGTTGAAACATCATAATGATATTTTCAAATTCCCCCCCCAAGCAAAAGGTACAAGTGTAACAATATCAGTATGCAAGCGTGATTTTCACGGGTCACCTTCACGTGGTTTTCACGTCCCATCATACTCCATACTACCTGGCACTTCGTACGTCATCTCCCAAACAGCACAGTATGACGGTGGGTGCGATTCGAATACCGTTTCATTGGCATTCCGGCACATTCGCGTAACTCGGATCTTGTGCAGTTTTACGTAACCATGGGGGAGTGCTCAATGGTAAATTTATTTTTGTCACAAGGTTTCGAACAAATCAGAAACCTTGCATTATAGGCTTTTCCAGAGATTTGGTAATTTTGCATCAATGCAACATTTACCGAATCGGAAAACAATCAAAGTTCATAAGGCTGTTTCTCAGTTAAGCAAATGGTCGGTATAAGATATTGTATTTCTCTGGTGAAAACAACGATCGTAACGGATAAAAAACTATCCGCCCACCTGCACGTCTGGTAACCAAAACTAGATATCCCAGCGCAGAGTTTTCCTACAAGCTCCCCATTTTCTAGAAGCCATAATTTTTCACCTCAGAATATTGATGTGTTACAAAAATTAACAGTAACTATATTTTTTTGAAAATATATGACGTAACATAATTCTCCCCATGTTAATTGCAAAATCTTTTATAGGCAGTATAAAAAGTAGAATATTATTTTTTTGCATTTAAAATTTAATTTTTTAAAAAGTTATATAGTATAAAAAATGAAACTGGCAGCAAATTAACTTTTCTCCCAGAAAATATATTGATTTCAACAAATATCATAAGAACCCGACGTGTAGAGATCTAAACGGATTTCAAAATTTGTAAAATCACGCAAGAACCTGACCTAAGAACCACTAATTCTAATATAAGAACTAAAAATGTTAAGTTTGTTTCAGAGTTAAAACAAATAATTACCTTACCATATAAAATTTCAAAATTGCTTACTAAAGAACTATTTCTTTTAAAATTTGTAAAGAAAAAAGGTGTATAATAAATCTCAAGAACACATCATCGCAGTATAGCTGAGCCATAACTGTGAAAAACCTAAAGCAGAAATGGAGGAACGTTGAAAACACATAGAAGCAGAACAAGTCAGCATTAAAAGCAAGTAGGAATAGGACCAAATGCTGCATAACGAAAGCTGGTCCTACGGAGCCACAATGTAGCAAACACCACGAACACGTGCTTATTGCACGATCCCTCCCTGTGTCCTCCTCACCGTGCTAATCCGCCCCAAGCCCGACCACCTCTAAACAGCTCAGATAGCACACCAGCACTCTCCAGAGCCAACCGCAATTATGCCAGACATGCCGAAGAAGAAATAATTTGAACGAAGGACTTATAAATAAACACACCCCAGAAATGCATAATGCTCGTCTTAAAATGGAGACAGTCAGCTAAAACATCATACAGATCTGAATCAAACCAGCAATACTAAACTCACAAGATGAATCTCAATCCAGCCAAACTAAACATTATCAACAACTTATAAATTACACCCCACATTATTTCCAACTAAAACTTGGACCACCATTCCTATTCCAGGTCACGATATTAGAACAGCTTGCAAAACAAAATCATTTTGCCTGAATCAGTCATGGTGAACTCACGTTGAAAATAAATACCTAGTTGTAGAACCATAAACGGCTTCTCTCTCACAAATGCTGACCCCCTCAATATCAAATAAACTAAACTCCGTTTCTATTAAGATCCTTGCTTTTTAAATTTAACGAAGTGAGTACACCTGGACGAGGAACACTTAGTTGAAATTTTAAATGGACATTAATATACCTGAATCCCTCCAAAAGATTTTGAGGAAGTTTCAATGCCTAACATACCAATACATTTTAAATCGGATAGTTTTGAAACTGGCAGAATACAAAAAAATCGTACGACAAATTAGTTGATTTACTACTACGGAATAAGGTATTATCTTCGGTTAGCCAACCATTCTTTGCATATTTGCAGGAGCGTAAACCAGGTACTATTGACGAGTTGGAAAAAATTTCTTTAAACTACTGTTCGGCACATCCGAATGCAACCATTTCTAACTCCTCATTAAGAGAACCTCTACCTGTGGCGTCTAATATGGCCTACAATCATAATAACAAACAAAGACATCACAGTGTAGACAGAAGTAGGTTCCAAAGAAATCACAATGTTAACTTTCAGAAGGGACAGAATAATGATTTCAACAATAAAAATGAGTTCAACAGAGGTAGATCACGAGATAGAAATTATTCACCTCAAACAAACTACCACAATAGTCAACATAACACTAATTATAATCGATCACATACTCCCAATAATAATAGTAACTGGAATGGTAATAATCATGGCTCGAGACATCGAGATAATAGTTACTATAGAGGACGACGAGATAATTCTAACAATTATACTCGAAATCGATCTCATTCTCGGGGATCATCTCATTACAACCATAATACAGGGGCGGCAGTTACAAATAATACTACCCCTATAGCTCAGGTCCCACTTGACGATAATACAACACAGTCTTCTGCTGCATGTTTTGCTATTAATTATAATGTGGCAAATAGTTGCCAACAATGCAATCTTATTTTTCAGAAGGCGAAAGAAACAGTGCTTAACTGCGGACATATTACACGAGAGGTAGGTCTTGCAGTCAACGATGGAACAGGCCTACTAATTTTTAACAGGGGATTAGTTAATGGATCCGTCGTCTCAGTGCTTAGGGATTCAGGATCCACAACAATTGGTGTACGTCAGTCGCTGGTACATCCTAGCTGTGCGACAGGAGAATATGTACGCTGCATGACATTTGGTGGAACTATTGAGTTCTACCCGACAGCTATTGTTCATATTAGAACACCCTTTTTCACAGGGAATGTAAAAGTATGTATGCTAAAAAAAGCCTATTGCTGATCTGATGGTTGGTCGTATACACGGCAGTAAAGATTGTACTCCAGATGAGATCATAGAATGGGAGAAACATAACCTATGCACTGGAAACGCCGTGACGACTAGAGCGCAGACTCAACTCATGGAGAAAGTTAGTGATAATAAGATGGATGCAGACAACCAAGAGGAGTTTTGTAGTCAATACACCTATTGACAGGGAGAAACATTTGAAACCAAACAAAAAGAGGATAAATCTTTAAAAAAATTTTTTAAGCTGGTTGATAAAGTTGACAATCTATCCTCAGGTTAATAATAACAAACATTGGTTTGTTATTAAAAAAAATGACATATTGATTAGATGTTTTAATGACAAATCACAAATGAAACAACAAGTTTATGGTCCCGTATACTTTTAGACGGTACATTTTTTCAACATGCGCATGACTCACAGTGTGCTGGACATATGGGATATACTCGAACACGATCTCGAGTACTGTCTTCATTCTTTTGGCCAGGAGTGTCAAGAGATATTTCGCAGTATGTACGTTCCTGTACTACATGCCAAGAAGTGAAAGCACGTGGAGCTTTTCACACGGCGCCTATTCAGGCTTGCGATATCTCGGTAAGACCGTTTGACAAGATGGCCATAGATATTATTGGTCCATTGCTACCATCGGCCAGAGGACATAGATTCGTCCTTACGTGCATTGATTTGTGCACACGATGGCCAGAAGCTATCCCATTAAAGACCACCACTACCACAGATGTAGCTGATGCACTACATCTCATCTTTTCTAGAATAGGGTTTCCTAGAAAACTTTTATCAGACCATGGGTCACAGTTCATATCTGACACCATGAAGGAAGTCATGAAAACCTGGAACATTGATAGGAATTTAAGTAGTATTTATCATCCTATGAGTAATGGTGCAGTTGAAAGACTTAACCGTACACTTAAACAACTACTACTACATAAGGTTACTGTTAAGCACCCTCATGACTGGGACAGAGCACTCCCAGCTGTTCTATTTGCTTATCGGGAGGTACCGCATGAACAAACTGGCTTCTCTCCCTTTGAATTAGTTTTTGGTGCTCCCCCAAGAGGTCCTATGGGACTAATAAAAGACTTATTAATTGACGCGGAGATGACTCAGGACACTCAGTCATCTTACGAGTATGTGATTAATCTTTGGAAGAACATTATTGAGTCTTGCCAGTTGGCAACAGCTTCTTCTGAGGCTGCAAAAGCTAAGGCTCGATCTCTACAAAATAGGTCTCGACGATTACGCCAATTATTTCCCAGGCGATGAGGCTTATGTGTTACTTCCTCACAATAACAATAAATTATTGATATCTTGGAATGGTCCTTACAAAGTCATTGATAAAATTTCCGACGTTGATTACGTCTTAGATATCAAGGGACACAAAAAGATATTTCATATTAACATGCTCAAGCAATTTCATACACGTCCTGAACACTTACAGTCAATTTTTCATGAACTAGATGACAACACAGTATCTACTTGTTATTATTCTAACTTATCTGTCATCCAGGAAGAAGAATCTTCTTTTCCTGAGGTACAGTTACCGTTACCGGTACCAGTAGTTCAACCTACTGAATCTTGGCGGGATGTAACCATCTCTTCAACGGTTACACCGCAACAGCATCTACAGATTGCTAATCTATTACAATCTTATCCAGATGTGTTGACCGACGTCCCGGGTCGCACATCGGCTATCAGTCATGACATTACTCTCAATGACGATACACCTATTCGTGTACATCCCTATTCTGTTCCTTTACATTTCCTTGCTAAAACTACTAAGGAACGTGAACAGATGTTGTCTCTGGGAATCATTGAGACTAGTAATTCGCCATTCTCTTCTCCATTAGTGATTGTCCGGAAGAAGGACAATAACATCAGACTATGTGTTGATTATAGAAAATTAAATGCTAAGACTATAGTTGACAGCGAACCACATCCACTTATCGACGACTTACTGCCACGTCTATCCAACGCAACTATATTTAGTAAGATAGACTTAACTAAAGGTTATTGGCAGATACCACTGACCGAAAAGGCTAAGTACTACACCGCATTTTCCACTCCACAAGGTCTATACCAGTGGAATGTGATGCCTTTTGGGCTTGTTAATGCGCCAGCTACCTTCATTCGCCTGATGCGACAAATTTTATCAGGTAGACCAGACGTTATTACATATATTGACGACATATGCTTGTTTAGTTCGTCGTTTGAGGAACATGTTTCGGGACTTAGATATGTTTTTGACACTCTAAGGAATTATCATCTAACTGCTAAACCTACAAAGGTGCAGATCGCGTGTAATGAGATAACCTTTTTGGGACATATCATTGGAGCGGGATATATCCGAACGTTACCTAGTACAGTCTCCAAAATTCTAAACATAGCAGTTCCTCAGACGAAGAAACAGGTCAGGAGTTTGTTAGGACTTGTTCAATATTACAGTAGATTCATACCAAACTTGTCATCCATCACGGCTGTATTGTCTTCATTGTTAAAAAAAGACATGCCGGTGAAGGTGACATGGACTGGTATATGCAATGAAACTTTCAACAAAATTATAAATTTGTTTTCGCATGAACCAATTTTAAGACTTCCCGATGCTTCCAAAAGATTTTTCTTACGAACAGATGCTAGTAACTACGGCATCGGTGCATGCCTGCTCCAGAACCATGATGGCGTTCTACATCCTACCTTATATATTTCAAGAAAGCTAAAGCCGGCAGAAACAAAGTATTCCACAGTGGACAAGGAACTTTTATCACTTATATGGGCAATCACGAAACTAGAGAAGTTCTTGCTTGGTGCTCCATTCACCATACAGACTGACCAGCGTGCTGTAGCATCTTTGCGTAGATCAAACCACAAAAGTCCAAAACTCGCCAGATACGCGATCATCCTGCAGCCATTTGAATTCTCCATTGAACATATTCCTGGCACTGAAAACATTGTGGCGGATGCTTTGTCACGTAATCCTATTGACGACGAATAATCAACATTGACATTCCTAAAATACGTCAATCATCACTACATTGGATAGAACGAAGTATCAACTATAAGGGAACTAACCTTGACTTCAATTTAATATTTATAAACACTATATGCATCACAGAATTGAACTAAAGACAATCAAGGTATGCATATTGACATTGAAACTTCGTCTAACGTCCATACACAATATATGAATATTCGTTGAACAATCATGGAACAATATCTGACGACAAGTCGAACTTATTATCCTATGTGCACTTAATTCTTGGATCCTAGGATAATTGACATTTCTGTCCGACGTAAATGTTTCAACACTTTGTCTAAAAGAATTCATCAGGATCAGGACTACGGATGGATCATCATATCCTATACTAATTAATTAGTTAACTTAACTTCTTAATTGAATTAATATCAATAAAATGAAATGTGAGAAAAATGAAATGAAAAACAAAAAAAAAAGAACGAAATATGAAAAGAAGAAATTATGAAAAGAGAAAATAAATCTCACACAAGTATTAGATTAATATTTTTTTTAATGTACCTATATGTTATTTAGTTAGTTAAATTAGATAGTTATTATTCACTAACACTTAACACACACAATTAAGTTAAACTTATATTCGAATTTCTTTCTATTTCTTCTCACTTATTTGTCTTTTCTTCTCTCATAACATCGCGTTACATTAGAATCTTAATAATTTAACTCTTAGTTTAATTAATTAATTTAATTTTAATTAGTCAAATTAATTCCTATATGACATACTAATACGACAGACCTTACTTTAATTTAATTCTATCATTCACTATTGACATTAGACATTTTATTTAGTTGATATAATAATATGCATAATATTGATATATAATATGATTAATGTTAGATGACTATGACAAATAGTTAGTTGACATGACCGCGACACGGTTCTACTCAGAACATCGTCGGCCATATGTCACAATTGTGTTAAATTTTTTTTTTGAAAAATTGTTAAGTCGGATAGATCTTGAAAAAAAAAAATCTATCGATTTTTTTTTCCCCGGTGTACAGGGAATTGTTACGGTATATGTTATTAACGCCGTCTGCTAAAGGTTAGCAGACGTGCAATTGTAAAGGTTAAGACATTTAATATATTACGATAGATGTTTCAATTATTGAACGCTCCATACACGATCGATTATGACGTGTCTAGCGTTGTTTGGGTCACAGTCGGTAACTAGGAGACGCTACCCTTTGTTACTTGACCGCCAAGCTGAATAGCTGCGTTTTTCTAACCTTCCAATTCAATGGCATGATATAGCCATTTATATGTGCATTTATGATGGACCAGGGTCAGTCCTAGAACTCTATATGAGAGGAAACTTATGGAGGTTAGTGTTTAACTAGAATCCTCAGAAGGAGGAGAATAATCGTCCAATCCGTATGAAATATTCAGACTCGCAGTCTCACTGTCGGCAGGTAGCCATGTCTATCTGCGCGTGCATATAGCTGTGATGTTCTGACGACAATACTGCATTGTATCCTTAAACGGACATTGACACGTAAACCAGCAGTCTACGTTATTGATTAATTTATGCATGACTTATACGGACTTATGTTCTGCTCATATTTGAAATGATCATCCTGTGTGTACATGTGATTAAATATTACGGACTCAACCTGAAGGCATTAATTACTTCATTAATGTTGCTGAGTTCAAGTATTACATGTTACTTCTTCATACCATGCTACTGAGTTGTATGAACGCTTCACCCTAATTCGCGTAATGATAAAACAAGCACGATGAACAAGAAATCACTAAAATAACTATACTCAGCACATGATCTTCAACCGGCAAATAACTCAGCAACAGGTGTCCTTATGTTAAAAGGTACTGCATTCCCAGTGAAAATCTACAAGCTATCTGACTAAAATTCACTCTATTCATGAACTGTAAAATTCAGAAAGCGATCTTTACTTTGAAGTGAAGTTAAAGTTTGGTAAAATATTTAATTTTACTTTTCCATCACTCTGTTGATGTATTTAGCGCTGTCTAAGCAGTGTAGGCCAGCATGTGACAATACGTCGACATCTGTCACTTAAAAAAGTTAAAAAAAACATGCCCTACGCCAGTTGGGCAAGATGCTTATAACCGGTAACTGCTACTTCCTGTGTGGTGCCGACACCTATAGGGTGAAGCTGGAGTGTTCTCTCCAGGGCACAAGCTTGGGCACAGTTATATGGAAATCAAGCTGTTGCCCATGCAGCATGTTCCCCCTCACATTATATATATATATATATATATATACACACACACACACACGAGGTAGCTTCAAAAAGTTCCCGGAATAGTTGACTCATGTTTGAATGAGTGATTATGTCATGGCAATTATAGTTTTATAAGTTGGTGGTGACCTTGAGGAAACGACATGGCTGATGTAACCTTCACATGTACTCTCGAACAGAAGTTACATAAGTTTGTTTGTGTTGTGTGCACGTAGCATCATCGGAGTTGAAATTGTCCTTGATTGAACAACGTACAAATGTCAAATTTTGTGTTTTGCCTGAGAAGTCACC
Source organism: Oreohelix idahoensis (assembly GCA_024509875.1). Taxonomy (NCBI): domain Eukaryota; kingdom Metazoa; phylum Mollusca; class Gastropoda; order Stylommatophora; family Oreohelicidae; genus Oreohelix; species Oreohelix idahoensis. Next base: position 144,515 of record JAMPIV010013387.1, on the reverse strand, counting down.
CTGAGAGACAGTAACCTTGCTTAATAAAGCACATGTTGATACCGCAATGAAAAAATCGCAAGTTTTTGAGTGGCACAAGCGTTTCCGTGAAGGTCGTTTTAGTGTTGATACATAGCGGATGACCGCCTACCTTGATAAACAATGAAAACATTGCGTGTGTTCGGAACGTTGTTCGTGTTGACAGAAGACTTAGTGTAGAGAAAATAGCCTCAGAAGTTGGAATATCAGTTGGAAGTTGCCCCAGTATTCTCCACAATGAACTGCACATGCACCATGTTTGTCAACACATGGTTCCCAAAATGTTATCTCCTGAACAGAAAGAAACGAGATTGACACTGGCAGGAGACCTAATTTTGCTATCAAAGTAGCAATTTTCTCAAGAACATAATCACAGGAGACGAGACGTGGTGTTTTTTGTACGATCCTCAGACAAAACGTCAGTCCTCTGAATGGAAATCACCCTCATCTCCCCGGACACAGAAATTTCGTTTGGACAAGAGCAAAGGAAAAGTTATTTTGGAAGGTTTTTTTTTTAATTCCCAGGGTATTGTCTACCATGAAATCATTCCTGAAAGCCGAACGGTTAACAAGGAAATGTACGTTGATATCCTCCGTCGTCTAATAGATGCAATCAGAAGGAAATGCTCAGAAAAATGGAGAACAAACAGTTGGGTTCTGCTGCATGACAATGCGCCAGCACATCGATCCCTACTGGTGAAGCAGTACCTCGCAATGCACAATGTGACTGCCCTGGAACATCCTCCATATTCTCCCGACCTGGCACCGCCTGATTTTTTCGTGTTCCCTCGCCTAAAATCAGCACTGAAAGGGCAGAGATTCAAGGATGCTGAGGACGTTATCACCAATGCGACAAAGCAGCTGAGAGAGGTGTCAAAGAATGGGTTCCAGGAATGTTTCCAACAGCTGCATGGACGTTGGCAAAAGTGTGTAGTTGCCGAAGGGAACTATTTTGAAGGAAATGTTGTGTAAATAATTGTATTGTTACTTATTTTTATACCCTTCTTTTGATATTTACTTCGCATAGGACTTTGTTTAATTCTGGCAGTTTATCACTGTTGAGGGCTTGCAGAACTGACATTGCACCGGTAAGGAATACAACCTGCTGACATTGGCTTATTGTGTTATTTATTATTCCTGCAGCAATGCTTAAGGCCTGTACTTCAGCAGAGTAGTTTGAACAGAATATTCCAGTAGGTGAAAAGGTGGATTCGTTTTCTTTGTCTGGATAGACCACATAAACTCCTGCACCTCCGTTCTTCACTGCTCTGGTTGCAGATCCATCAGTATTAGTGATCCTGTTCCGTACTAGAACAGGACATAACAGACTGAACAGTCACTTATACAGACTGAGATTGGTCCCATCACCCCTATGTACGTGTGGACAGGCAGCACAAACAGCCGAACACATCCTGCAAGACTTCCACATGCTTAGTCAATTACAAACTGAACATTGGCCCACAGAGACGCACATCCACACAAAGCTGTTTGGGAGTCTTGAAGAACTTTCAACTACAGCAACATACATCCCCTTACCTGTTTAACATTTATGCCGAGAATATCATGAGAAACGTAAGAGATGACCAAGAACACACAGAGTTTGACTCATTTAACATCGGCGGGTACCAGATCCCGGAAATCAGATATGCTGACGACACAGTCCTCCTATCGACCAACCCAAAAGGACTTGAACAATTACTTCTGTCCACCAAAAAACACAGCGAGGCCCAGAATCTATACCTAAACACCAAGAAGACCAAAGTATTGATAACAGACAAAGTAAAGACCAAACCAGAAATTGAAATTGATAACGAAGAACTGGAAAGTGTCAATGAATTCGAATACTTAGGATCAATCATTAACAGCTCTGGCGACTGTGCAGTAGAAATTAAAAGAAGACTTGCAATTGCTTCACATAAGCTAATACAGATGAAAAACCAATGGCAAGGCACAAGCAAAGAAACAAAGTTACAACTGATCAGAGCATGTATATTCCCAGTAGCAACATACGGCTGCGAGACTTGGACACTCAATAAAACAGTTGCAAAAAAGATTACATCATTCGAAATGAAATGCTACAGAAGGATGTTGAGAATACCCTGGACAAAAAAAAAGACCAACAGAGAAGTACCGGGAACTTTTTGAAGCTACCTCGTATATCTATATTTTACACATCATCACAGCCCACATCACACCACACCACACCGCACGCACGCAAGCACACATACATATTTAACGATTAATTAGGTATAAAAGTTTGTTTTAAAATCAATTAACCGATTCAACAAATTTTAATGGACTATTCTATTTTTAGCAATGTTTATGTTTTTTGTGGTTCCAAAGGTTGTTACAGCCGGGAGTTGTAGTGAAGATAAGCTCTCATTGCAGATAAATGCTTCTATGGCACGCGCCTCAAGCAGCCTCTGACAACCAAGTCCAGCTCCCGGCCTTCACGTGTGGCTCAATTTGAGCCCGGCGGAACTGTTTCCACTGACGGGAGAAGGGGCAAAGGCGAGCGACTGGCGCATTAAAACCAGCAGCTTCGGGCAGATAGGGCTCGTGATCCTTGGTTGGTAGCTTATCTAAGAGAAGGAACTCTGAATTCAAACCACCGCTGCCTTGCGGGAATATCCATTTATGGAATTGGCTTCGGGAGTAAACCCTGAGGATAAATCCGGAGTCGGAGTCCCTAAGGCAGTCTAATGTCGATTCGACATTATTCTGGCAACTCCTGCGACGTGGCTGGTACCAAACTGTATCGGCTACTGCCGTTCCTTTGGATCTACCAGCTGTGTGGAGAGGGGGAACATGCTGCATGGGCAACAGCTTGATCTCCATATAACTGTGCCCAAGCTCGCGCCCTGGAGAGGACACTCCAGCTTCACCCTATAGGTGTCGGCAAAACACGGGAAGTAGCAGTTACCGGTTATAAGCATTTTGCCCAATTGGCGTAGGGCATGGCGCCAGGGGCTACTTCCGACAGTGGGAGAGGTTCTAGGATCTCACTGGACAGCTACCGCCCGCTTCAAGCTGGGCAGCCCCCAGTCAATAAGGTGTTGTCCCACCACTGTCTGCTTTCCCCATTGGGTGCATGGGGATTAGGGTCAAACCCGAACTGTGGACAGAAAATTTTGCACCAAGCAATTATCAAAATAATAGAAATAAACAAACTCTCAGATTGGGATGCTGGAACGTCCGGACTATGTTGACTGGACTATCCGAAAACCTACAGGATGTAAACGATGTAAGGAAGACAGCCATAATTAATGATGAGCTTAAACGACTTCAGGTGGATATAGCTGCACTTCAGGAAACGCGCCTGCGGACTCTGGAACGGTGAGCGAGAAGGACTACACATTTTATTGGCAAGGGAAAGATCTTAATAAAGCTAGAGAACACGGAGTAGGTTTTGCGGTCAAAAAATCGCTAACTAAAATGGTTGAACCAGGCGAGAATGGATCAGAACGCCTGTTAACGCTCCGCCTGCAAACTAGCAGGTCCCATCACCCTTGTCAGTGTGTATGCTCCTACTCTGTACTCTGCCTCAGAAGCTAAAGATGAGTTCTACGAGAATCTAGCAGCAGTCATCAAAAGCATACCTAGGCAAGAACAGCTTGTTCTCCTTGGTGACTTTAACGCTAGAGTGGGTGCCGATAATGTTTCATGGCCTTCATGTCTGGGCAGGTTTGGTATTGGCAAGATGAATGAAAATGGACAACGGCTCTTAGAGTTGTGTGTCCACCATGACCTCTGCGTGACCAACACCTACTTTCAGACAAAACCCCAGCATAAGGTGTCATGGAGACACCCACGATCCAAGCACTGGCACCAACTTGACCTGATTCTCGTCAGAAGGCCACTCCTCAGGTCTGTGCTCTCCACGCGCTCGTACCATAGTGCAGACTGTGATACAGATCACTCCTTGGTTTGCTGCAAAATCAGAGCACAACCAAGAAAACTCTATCGTGTCAGACATGAAGGGAAACCACGCATTGATACCAGCAAGATGTCAGACCCTCATGATTGCTCAATTTACTGCGACCTTCAAGAAAGTGCTCAGTAGCCCTCAGCATGGTGATACTATTACAGAGAACTGGGAGAATCTACGGAACACCATTCAAAGTACTGCACTTGCCACCTTTGGTAAGAAAAAAGCAAAGTCAAATGACTGGTTTGACGCTTCATCAGATGTGATGGCACCTGTTATTGAAGCTAAGCGCAGTGCTATGAATGAATACAAACGTTCACCGAGTGCTAGAACCCTACAGATCCTGAAGGCTACGAGAAGCAAAGTTCAACAAACTGCTCGACGCTGTGCAAATGACTATTGGCTCCAGCTCAGTGAGAGCATCCAGATCGCAGCGCAAACAGGCAACATTAAACAAATGTATGACGGTATAAAGAAAGCACTTGGCCCCCATAAAAGTAAGACGGCACCGCTAAAAACCATCAGCGGAGAGAAGCTAACCGATAAGGGTAAGCAGATGGAGAGGTGGGTCGAGCACTACTCTGAGCTTTACGCTAGAGAAAATACCGTTACGCCTGCAGCCTTTGATGCTGTCAAATGTCTGCCAACTATGGAGGAGCTGGATGCCGAACCAACATTAGAGGAACTCAGCAAGGCCATTGATAGCTTGGCCTCTGGCAAAGCACCAGGCAGTGATGGGATTCCTCCTGATTTAATCAAATGCTGTAAGAGCACGCTATTACATCCCCTGCATAGGATGCTGTGCCAGTGCTGGGAAGAGACAACTATTCCTCAAGACATGCGAGATGCCAAGATTGTAACACTGTATAAAAATAAAGGAGACAGAAGTGATTGCAATAACTACAGAGGCATCTCTCTTCTTAGTATTGTTGGTAAGGTTTTTGCCAAAGTCATCTTAATGCGACTACACAAGTTAGCTGAGCGCATATATCCAGAGTCACAGTGTGGATTCCGAGCTGGCAGATCAACAACAGACATGATCTTCTCTCTCCGCCAGCTTCAGGAAAAATCAAGAGAGCAGAAAAGACCATTATATATCGCCTTTATAGACCTCACAAAAGCATTCGACCTGGTTAGTAGGGATGGACTCTTCAAAATCCTCCTGAAAATAGGCTGCCCTTCTAAAATGCTGGAAATGATAAAGTCATTCCATGACGACATGAAGGGAACAGTCCAATATGCTGGAAGCACGTCACAGCCCTTTGATACGAAGTGGCGTTAAACAAGGCTGTGTTCTGGCTCCGACCCTCTTCGGAATCTTCTTTGCCTTACTCTTGAAACATGCATTCAGAGATGCAACTGAAGGAATATGCCTTCACACTAGGTCAGATGGCCGTCTGTTTAATCTTTCAAGGCTGAAGGCAAAAACAAAAATCAGAAGGGTCACTATAAGAGACTTGTTGTTCGCTGATGATGCTGCAGTCGTCACTCAAAGCCAACAGGAGCTTCAGAACTTGATGAATCGCTTCACTAAAGCATGCAAGGACTTTGGCCTCACAATAAGTCTAAAGAAAACGAATGTGCTGAGTCAGGATGTTGGTGCTGCACCAGTTATCACTATCGATAACTATGAATTGGCAGTGGTGCACCACTTCACATACCTAGGGTCTACCATCAATGACAAACTCTCACTGGATACAGAAATCGACAGCCGCATTGGCAAAGCTGCAGCTACCTTTGCCCGCCTCACATCGCGTGTTTGGGGAAACTCCAAACTCACAATGAAGACCAAAGCTGCGGTATATAATGCCTGCGTCACCAGCACACTCCTATATGGCAGCGAGACCTGGACGACCTATGCTAAGCAAGAAAGAAGGCTCAATACCTTCCATTTACGGTGTCTACGCCGCATCCTCGGCATTCGTGGAAAGATAAAGTGACAAATGTCGAGGTGTTGTCACGTGCTGGCCTTCAAAGTATGTATACACTGCTTAGACAGCGCAGACTTCGCTGGCTTGGCCATGTTCGCCGCATGGAAGATGGTCGCATCCCAAAAGATATCTTCTACGGACAATTAGCAGATGGCAAGAGAACAGTTGGGCGACCACAGCTGAGGTTCAAAGATGTGTGCAAGAGAGATATGAGGGCACTGGACATGGATCCAGCAACATGGGAGGATGAAGCTGCCGATCGCACTAAGTGGCGATGCTATTTACGGCGCCACCTCAGATTGGGCGAAGAGAGGCTCACACAAGAAGCAGAGGTGAGGAGAAAACGTCGAAAGGAGCACCAGGAAAATAAGCAGCTGAGGGCTGTCACCTCAGGGGCGCATTCCCATAGTCAGCTATGACTGAAGGGGCTATTATTATTATGTTTTTTGTATAATTGCTAGAGCTTTTGCTATGTTAGAGGTTTGTGATATGGAATTTGGCAAATATGGTCAATAATAATAAATTGTTTGGCTGTAACTTTTCAGTCTTCTTCTTCTTTGATCCTTAGCCGCCGACCGTCAAAGCAGCCAGTGGCCATTACGCCTGGTGGCGTCTTGTAGGGCAACAACAAATTGATTCCACTTTGCTCGGTCGGCGGCCATCCTTCGTACAGTGCCCCAACTCTGGTTCATTCTTTGCATCTCAGCCTCCACAGTCCTCCGCCAAGTTGTTTTTGGTCGGCCTCTCTTTCATTTTCCTTCAGGGGTCCATAGCATAGCTGTTCTTGTGATGGCATTGGGGTCTCTTCTGAGGACATGGCCAACCCAGCTCCAGCGTCTGCCAGCTATGATGGTGTGCATGTCCTCTTGCTTGCTCCGAGTAAGCAGATCTTGGTTGGTGATGGTATTTGGCCAAAAAATTCGGAGAATTTTTCTTAGGCATGTTGTGTGAAAAGAGGACAATTTCGACATTTCCTTCTCTGTAACTCTCCAGCTCTCCGCGCCATAGAGAAGCACAGAAAGCACACAGCTCTGATATAATCCTAATTTTGTGCTTGTGCTGTACTGAGAGGACTTCCAGATGTTGTTTAGACTAAAAAAGGCTGTTCTTGCTTTATTCATTCTGTTGTTGATGTCTTTGCTTGCTCCGCCATCTGGTGTTACTATGCATCCTAGGCATGTGAAGGCATCTGTCTGTTCCAGTTGCTGATTCCTTACTGATTTGGGCTCAGGGTTGCTCACATTGAGCGTCATGACCTCTGTCTTCTTTAGGTTGATGTTCAAGCCCACCTGCTGGCTATACTTATTAAGTCTATCCGTTTTTTCCTGGATGTATTGATGTGAATGTGCTAGCAGTGCAATGTCATCTGCATATTCTAGATCTTCCAATGTAGAAAATGTAGCCCATCTCATTCCTCTTGGATTGCCCTCTGTTGTCTGGCGCATCACCCAGTCTATGACTGTTAAAAATAGAGTGGTTGATAAGGGGCATCCCTGTCGTACTCCTGTCTTCACCTCAAAGGTTAGGTTGCTCTGCCCAACGCTACACGTAAAGTTGGCATAAAGGCTTTTTATGATTGACACTATAGCACTTGGAATTCCATAAGCCCTCAGTATTTTCCATAAACTGTCCCTATGTATGCTGTCAAAAGCCTTTTCAAAATCAACGAAATTAATGTACAGCTGTCTTTGCCATTCTGAGCACTGCTCTATAATGTTCTTGAGGGTAAATATATGATTTACACATCTTCTGTTCTTTCTAAATCCTGCTTGTTCTTTCCTCAGTTTGTGGTCTACTGCTTTTGAGATTCTCTGTATAATTATCCTGCCTAGTATTTTGCTGGGAACTGAGAGAAGAGTTATTCCTCTCCAATTATTGCAGTCTGCAAGATCTCCCTTCTTGGGCAATTTGACAATTATTCCTTTTCTCCACTCTGTTGGTGTTGTCCCTGTTTTCCAGACTTGTGCAAATAGTGGTTCTAATAGTTCTGCTGCTAGCTCTGGATCTGTCTTAAATAGCTCTGCATTTAAGTTATCATGACCAGGAGCTTTTCCATTCTTTAACCCTTTGATTGCTGTGATGATTTCTTCTTTTCGTGGGATGTCTGTATTAACATCTAGATCATTTTCAGCCTCAGGAACATTCAATTGTGTCTCTGGTGATTCCTTATTCAGAGTTTCTCTGAAATGCTCTGCTCATCTTGTTTCCTGTCCCTCTACTGTCGTGATGAGATTTCCGTGCTTATCTCTTACTAATGTAATATTGTTTGCACCTCGTTTTCCACTGATGATTTTAGTTATTTTGTATACTGTGCTTTGTTCATTTCTCAGTGCTGCCTCTTCTGCTTGTCTTGCAAGGTCATCTAGAAATGTCCTTTTGTTAGCACGGATTTGACGTTTAACTTCCTTGTCCAGCTGACTGTACTGTTCATTATATATTGCCTTTAACCTGGGAGACTTAGCTTCTGTTTTCTTTCTTTTCATTTCCTTTCTCTTCGCTATGGTGTTTATCATATCTGGTGTTATCCAGTCTTGGCTCTTTCTTTCCTGGAATCCCAAGCATGACTTGCTGCTTTCCTTGTATATTGTTGAGATGGTGTTGAATCTCTGGTCAACATCATCACTCTCTGTTCTTTCCTGGCTTTTGATAATCTCATATCTTCTCTTTACGTCGACCACGAAAGCTTTTCTGGTGAGGGGATCTTTCAGTTTCGTGATGTTGTATCTTTTCTGTTTGACTGCAACTGGTCCAGCAGCTCTGAGTTTCACTTTCAGTCTTGCTACTACTAGGTGGTGATCCCTTCCCACATCTGCGCCTCTTCTTACTTTCACGTCTTGTAGTGCATGTCTCCATCTGCCATTGATCATTATGTGATCTATCTGGTTTCTGTCTCGTCCGTTTGGTGATTCCCATGTTAACTTGTGCACTTCCTTGTGTGGAAAAAGTGTTCCTCCAATGATCAGGTTGTTAATACTGCAGAAGCTTATTAATTTATCCTCATTCTCATTTGCTGTTCCACTGCCATATTTCCCCATTACTCTTTCGTTATAATTATTGTGTGCTCCCACTTTCGCATTTAGGTCTCCCATTACTATAATGAGATCGTACCTGGGTGTAGTTTCCATTTCTTTTTGTACCTGTTGATAGAACTCGTCCTTGATCTCTTCATCGCTGTCGTTTGTTGGTGCATAGCATTGTATAATTGTGGTGTTGGTGAACCTCCCTCTCAGTCTTGCTCTTATCAGTCTGTTGTTGATGGGTTTCCATTCCAGTAAAGACCTTTCCATTCCTTTCTTCAGGATAATGGCTACGCCTTCGTTGTGCTGACCATCCTCTCTGCCAGAATAAAGTACTGGTTCCCCTGTAGCTGTTTTTATTCTCCTTACCTGTCCATCTGCTCTTGCTTATTCCCATGATATGTATCTTGTAGTTCCTCATCTCTGCTGTGATTTGTCTCAGCTTTCCTGCCTCATTCATAGTTCTGACGTTCCAAAAACTATTCTGGTTTCGTGTTTTGCGGTCAGGGCATCTGTTTTCATGCCAGTGGCTTCCTTTCGGCTTTCACCACTGTCAGTCATACGAGCCTGAGACTCCGGATGTCCGTCCCGCAGCAAAGCTTTTCCATTTATTTTTGTTTCTGTAACATGTGCGATTTTTTACATAGACAGGGGTGTTGGCCCTGTGTTAAAACCCCCAACCTGGAGGACCAGAGTACCAGCTTTTGTCTGACCCCTACCCACGCAGACCAGTCCAGCTTGGTTGAACCTACCAGGAGTAAATCTCCCACTGGCATAGCTCTGGGGATTGTCAGGGTACACAAGCTGCCATACCAACTTTTCAGTACTTTCATTATATTTTCAGGACAGTGTTGCCTTATAACAAGTACAATAAATAGTCCTTAGTGATTTTTAAAAAATGTCATTTATGATTTTTCATAATTTTTTAAACTGTTCTTAATTAATAGATTAATCTTTGATTATAGAAATTTTATTAATCAATTAAGATTGTTTAAATCAATCCCAGCCCTTATGTGGGTGTGTGTGTGTGTTTATATATATATATGTGTGTGTGTGTGACAACAATAGTATTAACTGCCAAACAGTGACTTATAGCTTACCTTTACTCAAATGATGTGAGTGGAGGACATCGTCTTTCCACAAAAATTTTTTTTGATCCAATTAATCTCAAAGAACAAAGCAGCATTCTTTCTTGCTTTCCTGCTTGTGCGATTGTTCAACCTCAACTTTGTGTTGTTCTTTCCTGAGTACCTCTCGCACACTCTCAACAAATATTTTTCTGACGTCTGCCTCCTCTAACACCGAAGCCTCCAGGAAAGCACACCCCCATTTCTGAGCTAAGAAATATCCCTCGTCATCGAGGACCACTCGTTGTGCTTCTAAATCTAACTTGTTGCCCACGATAACCAACGGAAACTGCTGTTCGCCTTTTAGTCTCCACAGTTGATTGATAAAATGGTGTACCTCCATGAAAGAATCTCGATTCGTGATGCTGTAAAGTATAATCAAGGCATGGGCAGTTGAAATTTTGTTGTCCATCGTGGGCAGGCATTCCGTGCATTTAGATGCATCAGTAACCTGTACTGTGTATTTTACACCGTCCACTTCTATATCTCGGGACAAGAAGTTTGGATCACTAGAAGTAAATTCGTCTTCTCCTTTGCCTGCTAGAAAATTTGTAACCAGCGTTGTTTTACCAGCCTCCCCTGCACCTAACACAATAATTTCGAAAAATTTCATTATGGCACTGAGAATGTGTCTGTCCTGGACGGTTGGACGGCAAGATTACCACCTGACAGTCTTAATCCAGACATTGAACATGACTCCAGACATCGAACATCTGATCAAAGAAATGTCTTGCTCCAAGGGGCACTTCCGGCTATTTCCTTAGAAATTGCAGTAAAACTAAATGCCATCAGAACACTTCAGACTTAACCATGCAGTCCAATTGCTGCAGTAGTATTGTGGTAACATTTCTCTCTTGGGGATCTGTTGTGGTGGGTCTCCTGAACTTCTTTTGATTATGCATTACCTGCAAAAATCGATATGAGATTGTCACACATTAGGGGTCGTCCACATATGACGTCATGCAATTTTGGCAATTTTTACCACACCCCCATCACACAAAAAAACCCAGACCCCCCTTACATAAATACAAATCTATTACAGCCCCCTTCCATTTTTTTGGTGATACTGAAAAGAAACAACGTAATCGGATGTAAGTTAGTTAACTAGTCATCATCATCACCACCTTTCAACTCCCTAATATGCTTTATGCCAAGTCTTCCTGCCTTGTGCCATCAACTCAGGGTCTTTCCACATCTTCACATCTGTCTTCAGTTCTCTACTTCATGTATTCCTTGGTCGTCCTCTGCCTCTCTTACCCTGGGGATTTCAGAACAAGGACTGCCTGCTAAAGCTATGAGCAAGTTTGTTCAATGTGTGTCCTATCCATCTTCCGCGTCTTCTTCACATGCCTTGTTCTTCTGGCACATGCCTTGTTCGTGTCATCAGTTCCACAATAGTGATCTTGTCATACCACCCCAATCCTCCTATTTTAGACAAGCACCCATTTATGAGAGCGACTGTGGTTAGAGTGCAGGCTTCTCACGGCAAAGGAAGTGGGTTGGAAACACGGTGGTGTCACACCACAGTCTACCCAGCTGTAAATGGATACCTGACTCTGCTCTTGGGTTAGGAAAGGTAAAGGCAGCTAGGAGGCAGAACTGAGAACTGGTTACACCACCCCTCGAAGCTCAGCCTAGTATTGCAAAGTCTCTAATACTTCACTCCCCTACAGCAGTATCTGCTATGAGACTACCCCCCCCCCCCCCTCCTTTTTTTAAACCCACTTATGAAAGTCTGATTCTTTCCGGTTTTTTTTTTTTTTTTTTTTTTTATCTCCATGTTCAGAGCCATACAATAGGATTGATTTGACATTTGAATTGAAAATTATGATTTTTGTGTAGGAATTAACTTTTAAAAAAAATCTCCATATATTTCCCAATCCAATAAAAGACCCTCTAGCCTTCTGTATTCTTATATCATTGTCTGTTCCTCCAACTGTTTATATTGTGGCCAATGTATATGTATGATTCTACATCTTGTGTTCCTCCAACTGTTTATATTGTGGCCAATGTATATGTATGATTCTACATCTTGTGTTCCTCCAACTGTTTATATTGTGGCCAATGTATATGTATGATTCTACATCTTGAAGCTACGTTTCTTCAAGTGCAGTTTTGTTATCGTTTCCTGCATTTACTCCCATCATCTTTGTTTTCTACCTGCATTTTTTCAGACCCACTAGCTGTGACCTCTCATCAAGTATATGGCTTATGACAAAAAAAAAACTACAGTATAATCTGTTGAATGACTGATGAAGAAACGGCTAAAATATGTTGAGTGGCTGATGACAAAAAAACTACAATATGTTGAGTGGCTGATGACAAAATACTACAATATGTTGAGTGGCTGATGACAAAAAAACTATAATTCGTTAAGTGGCTAAGGACAAAAATACTTCAATCAGTAAGCTAAGCTACAAATAAAAAGATCTTTTATCGCCCTCACAAGAGATAAAACTATATAACGAGTCCAAAAGTCTATATAAAAAAAAAAATTTGTTATTATCTGACAAAAGTAAACAATTAAAAGGACAGAAAAACTATTAAAGAGAACTGTTTTTCTACTTGATGAAAGAAATAATGTTTTAACTTATCTATCTCCCTTTTTTTTTTCTCCTCATCAACAAATGGATCAAGCCAATTTCTGCTGTGAGAATATATCATTCATACTGTCCAGTGCTAGAATACAGAAGACTGTCATACTTAGGTTATCTCACATTGTCCAGTGTTAGAAGATAGAAAACCTCAGCCACACTTTGATGATTGCACATGTCATTTGTGCAGTGTTAGAAGACTTCACTGTCACACTTAGGTGATTGCACATGTCATTTGTGCAGTGTTAGAAGACACAAGACTTAACTGTCATACTTTGGTGCTCTCATGTCATTTGTGCAGTGTTAAAAGACAGAAGACTTCATATTCATACTTAGGTTATCTCACACGTCATTTGTGCAGTGTTAGAAGACTTCACTCTCATACTTAGGCTTTATCACACGTTATTTGTCTGTTTTTAGAAGAAAGAAGACTTTCCGCTCATACTTAGGTTACTTCATATGTCATCTGTCCATTGTGGAAAAGACAGAAGACTTTACTGAAAAGATGAATGAATATTAATAAAGTATACCGGTGGAAAACTGTCTATTTAACGGGACACCAGGACTGATGAGCCCTTATTACCAGACATGCTAGTTGCTGATGTCTGGAGCCTGAGTTTGTAATAAGTGGAGTTCAATTCATAATGGATGCATTTCGCATCATCAGGACTTCATGAGTCATCAATTTAATTTACATATTTCTTGGTGGAGCTGTTGTAACTTTGCTTTCTCAACTATTAATGTACTTTAATTAGTAGTAACTCACAACGAATGGGCTTGAACATGCAGGCAACGACAACTTCTTTAAATGTGCGCATTAGTTCAGACTTGACAAGAATTAATCAAAACTTCACATTGTAGACACCATGTTGAAGCCATCAACGTCTGTGATAAGGGGATTGCATTTAAAAAAAAATTATTTTGTGTAGAAAGTTTCTCTTCTTTTCTTTCTTTTGGTTTACTTTGTTTGTCGAAGTTCCAAATTGTACTCAAATTAAACGAGATGAAGCAGTAAAATTGTTCATACAAAGAGAATGATTGAATGTTGCCAGATGATATGTTAGGAAATGCTATTCTGAGCAATACAACAGAAGGCAATTTGATCATCAGAAGTTGTCCCCCCGTCGATCAAGTGTTTCAGCCCCTTAATCTCCTTTACACTGGGGGAGCCGCATCCCACTTGATTCATGGCTCCCAAGTATTCCTAGAGTCTGATCCCATCTAGAGTCAATATGTACATAATTTAGTCCTGTAGTCTTTTTTGATAGAAATTAAATTACTTTTATTGTCCGCCATCTTGAATTAAACTTTGCCAATTTGTGAGTCAAAACTAATCTGCCACATCTTATTTCTATTTTTATCTAGGAGTTTTCTGAAGTACAAATATAAGACTCTATTTCAAATGACAGCTGCTTACAGTAGACCTGAGGACTATTCCTTCTGCTTACATTCTTCTTCTTCTTAGATCTTTAGTCCCTGACTGACAAAGATACACATATGTGGTACTGCACAGTTCGTATAAGATGTTTTGGGCTGCAATAAAGTGTATTGTCTATGGATGGGTTGTGAGTCACGAGGAGTTGTCTCATTCCCTGGAGTGTAGAGCACAGTAGTAGATGGTATTCTACTGTCTCTAACAGGTTTGGGCAGTGTCTACGTTTTGCTATATTTTGTGAATACATTCTATTTCTGTGGCCATTTAGGGTAGAATGACCTGTTCTCAATCTGAAGATTCTGGTTTCATATTTTAGTTCAATATGGTTGATAGCATATTCCTTATTCGAGGATGTTATGTGTACGAAGATTCTTCTTCCTGTTTTAGCTTGTGTCAACATGTTCAGCCAATCTTCTTTACAGTTTTTTCTATTATTTGTTATATTAATAGCATACTCAATGGTTGGTCAATTTGTAGCATTTGCACCCCCTTCTTTGCATCAATTTCAATGTGATGTCTATGTTGCCAGGTATCCATTGCATGTAGATTTCTGTTCCATACAAGTTCATAATTTTGTGGCGTATTTCTTGAACCATCTGGATAGTATTAATTGAGTTCATTTTCCAGTTTTCTATTGCTGATAGGGCAGCCTGAGAGTCTGAGAAGACTACAATATCATTTGGTTCTACTTCATTTGATTCAAATAGTTCAAAGATTCTAATGTTATCTGGATGGTGACTACTTCTGCTTCGTAATTTGGGCACCAGGTATCACAGAGGCCAGCAATTTTTACTGGTTCTTCTGTATTGGACGAGATGATTTTGGCCCAATATCTGGCATTTATGGTTATTTCATTAATGTATAGGGAAATCTGCTCCATACAGTCTTCTTCAGTGTGTTCTAACATGCTCCACATTAGTACACAACTTTCAAGTATCATTCTAGTATTAAAAAACATTTTTTTTATATCAGTAAGTTCCAGCATTTCAAACTTAAATCTTCTTTTAAATTCATTTCATGGTGGCTTTTTTGTTGTTGTTGCCTATTTCGAGAAAACTAATGTTCATGTTGGGTTATTTATTTATTTTGTGCATTAATGTTTCCAGTTATATTTCCATGCATCATCATTCAGCACTTTCTTCTGCTTCTTTCTTTACAGCAATATGAGCTAGCAACCTATCAAGGAATGACAGGAAAGAACTTTGGTGTGCGCTTCCCATCTCCTGTTATTTCAACAACGTAAAATTAGCATTAAGCATAGCTGGGAATGAATAATATTCAAAATACAAAGCTGGGAATGAATAATTTTCAAAATTACAAATGCCCTCGCTGATTCCGATTGAAATTCAGAATGGTGGCATACACATGGGGAAAGTGTGGACTGAGGGATAGATGTGTTACCATGCTCCATCTCAAGGGATGTAAATGTTTCCCCTCGCTTAAAGGAACAAAATTTATTAGTGTTATCTTCCCTGCTCGATGTTTCACAAGTTTCATGAAATGAACTGAATATTATATTGTTGAGAAAACTCCCCTACCTTTTTATGCCTAAAACGGTTTTACCAAAGTGACATCAGCTATTGTTCTAAGGCTGACGCAGCGTGATTCTCAATATAGCTGCACAAGGCGACATCATACTTCACTGACCCTGGCAATCCCCTTAATTGCATGTTACAGCCCAACACGATGGGAAAGAATGCTTGAAATCTGTGAATAACAAAGCCTATGTCAAAATCATGAATACAGCCTTGGAGAGACTCGGATATCTTTAAATCAGAGAAAGCAGACAATGCCAAATAGTGGAAAATGAACTTTTGAAACCTGACTCGGGTCGAGGCTACATGCAGACATTTGAAACACATTTACCAAATACAACTCCGCCTAGGCCGGTCCCAAGCCCGGCTGAAAAAGGAGGGCGGCCTGCATGGAGGCCATAAGGAGGCAGCCCCTCCATCGTGCAAAGGCACAACAGGCCAATCATCTGTTTGTCTTAAAAACCAGATCACACGAAACATAAGAGAGAGAAAACTGGACTGATTCTAAAGGCGACGAACTGGTACGGACTACAACTTATGGAACATGGAACACAAGAAGTATGAATGGGAAGGAAGAGGAGCTGGTAGAAAAGATGAGGAAAGCCAAATTAGAAATCCTAGCTTTAAGAGAAACAAAGAAAACAAGACAAGGAGTTATGGATCTCGATCGCGACACACTACTCTACAGTGCTGTCCCCACATCTGAAAGAGCTAAAGGGGGCATGGGTTGTATTGTGGCCAAAAACCAAAGGGATAGTATCAAGGGATGGAACTTTGTCTCGGAACGCATTATGGTCCTAAAACTAAAAGGAGAAACCATAGTCAACCTTGTCATTATGTATGGGCCAAATGAAGATGAGCGAGCAGAGGTCAAGGATGAATGCCTTGAGCTGCTTCAAAGGACAGTAGATGACTGCCTAGATGAAATTATCATGCTCGGAGATTTCAATGCCAGAGTTGGAAATGACCATGCTAGATGGGGTGGAGATCGGAAGATATGGAGAAGATACTCTTAATGACAATGGAAAGCGACTCCTTAGATTCTGCAATAAGCAGAATCTGATCATTACAAACACAAAGTTCCCCCATAACCGCCTATATGTATACACTAGGTGTGAACCAACAAAGAATGAGAAGTCAGTGATCGACTATGCCATAGTTAGGAAGAGCTCATTCAAGTATGTCCGGGATGCTAGAGTGTGGAGGGGGCCAGAGATTGGAAGTGATCACTACTTGTTAACAATTAAAAGAACAACTGAAAGAGTTACTCGGCCTAGGAACTGCCTAACATCACGCAAGAAGCTAAGTAAACGAACAGGGAAAACGAGCATTAAGACCTACAAGCTGAGGGAGCCAGAAGTGAAGACTAGATATCAGGAGCTTATTGCTACAGCAGTGAGAAACACAGAACAACAACCTCATGACCTGGAAACACTCTGGCTGAAATTTAAGGACATCATAAAGACAGCTGCAGCAGAAGCATGTGGTGAAGTTCGACTTGGGAACAAGAGAAAGAGGACACCTTGGTGGACAGATGAGGTTAAAGAGAAAATAAGAGAGAAGAAAAAGGCATGGAAACAATACTTAGGAGCTAAAAACACAGCAGGAAAAACAGAGAAATATAGAGAATATATGATACTTAGAACAGAAGCAGAGAACAAGGTGCTAGCAGCAAAACAGAAGTCCTAGGAAGAATTTGGAGAAAAGCTAGAAAATGATGCGTAAGAAAACCAGAAATGTTTTATAAGACCATAAAGAATAATTATAATAGCCCCTTCAGTCATAACTGACTATGGGAACGCGCCCCTGAGGTGGCAGCCCTCAGCTGCTTATTTTCCTGGTGCTCCTTTCGACATTTTCTCCTCTCCTCTGCTTGTTGTGTGAGCCTCTTTTCGCTCAATCTGAGGTGGTGCCGTAGATAGCATTGCCACTTAGTGTGATCGGCAGCTTAATCCTCCCATGTTGCTGCATCCATGTCCAGTGCCCTCATATCTCTCCTGCACACATCTTTGAACCTCAGCTGTGGTCACCCAACTGTTCTCTTGCCATCTGCTAATTGTCCGTAGAAGATATCTTTTGGCATGTGACCATCTTCCATGCGGCGAACATGGCCAAGCCAGCGAAGTCTGCGCTGTCTAAGCAGTGTATACATACTTTGAAGGCCAGCACGTGACAAGACCTCAACATTTGTCACTTTATCTTTCCACGAGATGCCGAGGATGTGGCGTAGACACCGTAAATGGAAGGTATTGAGCCTTCTTTCTTGCTTAGCATAGGTCGTCCAGGTCTCGCTGCCATAAAGCAGTGTGCTGGTGACGCAGGCGTTATATAAGCTGCAGCTTTGCCAATGCGGCTGTCGATTTCTGTGTCCAGTGAGAGTTTGTCATTGATGGTAGACCCTAGGTACGAGGGACGTTCAGAAAGTAATGCACCACATTGTTTTTCTCAGGAGCTGTTTATTCAAAAAGCATGAAATTTATACACAATATACATGGATAAGTCATGTAAACATCGGTATTATTCAACATAATCCCCATCAACTTGTACGGCTTTATGCCAGCGTGAAACAAGTGCATGTATTCCTAGTCCGTACCAGATTTTGTCTTGTACATGTAGCCATTTCTTCGCTGCATGAATCACTCCTTCATCATCTTCAAACCTTGTCCCATGGAGTGCATCTTTAA
Source organism: Oreohelix idahoensis (assembly GCA_024509875.1). Taxonomy (NCBI): domain Eukaryota; kingdom Metazoa; phylum Mollusca; class Gastropoda; order Stylommatophora; family Oreohelicidae; genus Oreohelix; species Oreohelix idahoensis. The sequence continues at coordinate 126,246 of JAMPIV010013387.1, read as the reverse complement.
GTGGACCAAATAGATGAAAATCAGAGGGTGCCAAATCGGGACTATAGGGTGGATGGGGTGATTGCTTCCGGTGTTGCCAGACTTGTGTGAGGGCGCGCATTGTCATGAAGGAGAAGCAGGTCTGCTGGATTCTTGTGCGGCCGAACTCTGCGAAAACGTTGATTGAGTTTTTTCAATGTCTTAATGTAAGCTTGCGAATTGATTGTCTCTCCTCTTGGCATAACGTCCACAAGAATCACACCTTCAATGTCCCAAAAGACAGTGATCATGACCTTTCCAGCTGAAGGAATTGTCTTGAATTTCTTTCATCTTGGTGATTGCGGATGATGCCACTCCATTGACTGTCTTTTTGTCTCAGGTTCAAAATGATGTGCCCAGGTTTCGTCACCTGTAACGATCTTAGCCAAAAAGTTCTCTCCATCAGCATTGAACCGCTCCAACAATTCAGAAGAAATTGCTTTCCTTTGCAATCGGTGGTCATTTGTGAGACTTCGAGGAACCCATCTTGCGCAAACCTTAGAAAATCCGAGAGTTTTTATAACTGCATTTGCACTACCAATGCTGACTGACAGCTGTAAGGCCAATTGTTGAGTAGTGATTCACCTATCAGTAAGAATAAGGCCCTCAGCGCATTTCAACATTTCTGCGCACAGTTTCCTTCTCTGCAACGAGAAATTCTATCACAATTCGCTGTTTAGGGCAGCCGTATTATTTGGCCGGTTGCGGTGCAATTTGGTGCACACAATTGGCACATGCCATATTTGACGTGTGCAAAATTTCATGCTTCTATCTTCATTATTAGCTGAGAAAAACTATGTGGTGCATTACTTTCTGAACGCCCCTCGTATGTGAAGTGGCAATGAGGAAGAATATGAGGAAGGAAAAACAGTGCCCTCTTAAATTTATAAAGGACAAGCAAGGCAAACTGCTTACTGCCCCAAAAGAAGTAATGGAAAGATGGAAAGAATATTTTTCAGAACTCCTGGATGGTGAGCAAGGTCAAGCATAAGAAATGATAACCACTGGCACAGAAGAGGAAACAAATGGTGATGAATATGACATAAAGATGGAAGAACTGAAGGCAGCACTGGAGAAAATCAAGATGGGCAAAGCAGCAGGACATGATGGCATAACACAAGAAAGGGTTAAGTACATGGGAGCAGCAGGCGACCTATTACTCCTAAGGGTCCTACAGGCAGCTTGGTGCAACAAGACCATACCAAAGGATTGGGAGATTGCCAAAATCTACTCTAGAATCCTGGAACAGAGACTCAGGCGCCTAACTGAGCCACAAATGGATAAGGTCCAGTGTGGCTTCTGAGCAAATCGAAGTACTCAAGACCTAATCTTCACACTCAGACAGTTGAGTAAAAAGGCTCTTGAGTATAAGAGTGAGATCCGTCTTTGCTTCTTAGATCTGGAAAAGGCATTTGACAAGGTCCACTGGAACAAACTTTGGGACTGTTTGGCAAGGAAGAACATTTCATCACCTCTGATTCATGCTATACAGAGCTTCTACAAGTCTTGCAGAAATTATGTGAGGACAGCAAACCGTAAGTCAGAAGAATTCAGGACCACCACTGGTGTAAGACAAGGTGATATCCTGTCACCTTATCGTTTCATACTCCTCATGGACGATGTCATCAAGGCATGTAAGGAGAGGACAGGAAAATATTCAGTGGGGTACTGGAAGATGAGACAGGTCTGTATTACAGAGCTGGAACTTGCTGATGATGTTGCCCTGATTGCTAAATCAGAGGCACATCTTCAATCCAACCTGCAAGAAGAGAGGGATGATCATAAGCAGCTCGAAAACAAAACCCATAGTGATATCACGAGAAAGAAGACATCAGATTAAGCTGGAAGAACAGGTCCTGGAGCTGGTCGACCACTTTAAATACCTTGGAGCTGTCATAGACTGGAAGGGAGGCATCAAAGAAAAGTTGGCTACTCACAGAGCAGCAGCTGGGAGACTTTTTCAAGCCATAAATCGAGGATTCCTCAGCAAAAGAGAAGTTGGTAAGAAGACGAAGATGGCTGTATACCGCTCTACCTATGTCCCAGTCTTGACGTATGGATGCGAGTCATGTGCAATGACTACAACCCACAAAAGCCAGATCCAAACCTCAGAAATGAGGTATCTGGGGAAGGTGGTTGAAGTAACAGGAAGAGACATGGTCCGCAACCAGATGATACATCAAGGCCTAAAAACCCAACCCCTGCAGACCCAAGTAGAACAGTCCCAACTGAGATGATTTGGCCATGTCTGCAGAATAGGAGAAGATCGGCTACCACGGCAAGCATGGGAAACTAAGAGCCAGGGATCCAGACCTCCGCTGGGAGGACAACATTAGACAATCTTTGAAGGACTGAGGACTAGAATGGAACCAAGCCACGAGGAAGACAGCCGATAGAATAGTATGGCGCTCTCTCTTACAAACCTCTACGCCTCTAGGTAGAAGAGGAACGACTAAGTAAGTAAGTTACCAAATACAGAAAAATAGGCAAATGACTAGTCAAAAATGTATAATGACGGCAGTGAAAATTATAAAGCAATTACCACAAAAGAGAGATATAATGCAGACAAAGGCTAACAACAACAACAGTACCAGCTGAAAATGATTCAAGTGTCGCTTACCTCTTCTTCTGAACTGAACTCAACAGCACTGACTGTAGAATATTTCCAAAAGAATCTCAAATAACAGAACAACAACCCTTCTTCTTCTCGTTTTCTGGAACTGGCTCAGGTTTAGGTTCCTCAGGCTTGAGTATCTCTCTGATAATCTGCACAAATACCTTCATAACTTGCTCTTTGTCTAAGGCCGAGATTTCCATAAAAGCTCCGTACCATGATACTGCCAAGTTGCAACCGTCGTCTCTTCGTACCACTCGCTCCGATTCTAAATCTAACTTGTTCCCGACAACAACCAAGGGAAATTTCTTTTCGTCTCTGTATTTCCACACATACGGTAAGAGTTTTTTACCATTTAGGAACGTCTCACGACTTGCTATGCTGTAGACCAAAATAAAACCATCAGCACCTGGAACATCTTCCTCCAGTCTAGCCATGTATTTTTCACACCCTGGAGCATCCACGAACTCTATCGTATGTGTCACAGAGTCAACTTCTATATTTGTTAAAGATAGAGATGCAGAACCATATTGATCTGTTTTTTGTTCAGCCAAAGTTTGCAACATCGTAGTCTTTCCAGAACCGTCTTCACCAAATACAATAATTTTATACACTTTCTGTTTCTCCTCTTCTTCTTCCTCCATGTTATCACATTGAGGCTGCCTTGGAATGGAGAGATTAAATGCTGACTTCAGAAATTCCAGAAGTGAGTAAATAAATGTTTTGTGTCCAGGGGCAGCACCTCCTGTCTTCTTATAAAATACAACAAAGACTCACAGTTAGAGCACTCCTGACTCAACCATGCAGTCAAATGGCTGCAGAAGTCTGGTGTTGAAGTTTCTCTGTCATTCCCATGAGGTCTTGTTGGCTTTGTTTTGTTAGAGATTTCCTGCAAAAACCGAGACCAGACTGTCACAAGCCTTCTGACTATAAATAATGAGTCATCTAACATCAGTGATGGCTAAAACCCCTAAATAGAAATAATTTTTTTACGTATCACACAGGAGGCTACCCCCATTTAGTTCCCGGGGGTCCTTGAAGAGACAAAGGGCTACGGCTCCCTAATGCATATTGTACAAGGCAACTAATCCAAGGTTATGCATGGGGCTGGCAATCTCATCATGAAAAACAAATAGCCACAGAAACAACTGCTACAAGAGCACATGACTGCTTGGTGCAGGCTTCCTGCAAGAGGACCAGTACAGACTCCATGCTTCGTAAAGGAACACGCAAGAAAATGATGATGATGAAAAAGAAGACTGCCAAAATATATAAATTTACCCACAGCTAGATAAGCTGATATGAATAAATCAACATAGTTCACTATAATTAAATACAAGAAATTGATGAAGTTCTTAGAAAATCCATTTCTCATTCTCTTTAGATCAGGACACACAAAACATAATCACGTACACCCAACAGGAAAGAACAGAAAAACTTCAGCAACACAAAGATAACTGCTGTTCTGTCCTTCTGGCAGATGTTTCGCATTGTCTGCAGACTCTCAGAAAACATAATTTAAAGCTGGACTGCAAATGTGACATTAAGACTGCTCATGGACTTTTTCCATCAAATGCATTTAAAGCTCACTGGATTTCAATGAATCAAGTCCAACACAAAAATCTAAATCTTCAACTCAATTAAAGTTGGGGAAAATCGACCCTAGATACTGGCTTCTTGCTCTTTAAGAGTTAAAACCTACTGAAAGCACAACAATTCTCTAAAGGAAGATATACTGCTTTAACTCTTAGTATACGAGCAGCCTTTTAGAGAGGCCGATGATTGACCCCCGTCAATAGCGAAAATTTATAGCTGAATGCATGTTTAAAACCACTGAACAATTTAGTTACGTGCATGATATAGGGGTTTCATTTCTTCACATTTTGATATATAACACTTATGTTATCTTTATAAATAAATTATTTATTGCAAAATCTGTAACGGTAGTCATGAAATTAGCTCGTATACTAAGAGTTAAGTGACAAATTAAAAAAAAAAACTACACACCATAAACAATTACGAATGCTATCTTTCAACAACATGAGCCACCCGAAATAGAATTCAATGAACTCTGACCTAACAGCCTGACTGACTATCTTGATTTATGCTGATGATTTAGCGCACGACAAGCATGGGAAACTAATTGCCCCAGGGATCCAGACCTCCAGGATGACCCAGAGTCCGCTGGGAGGACAAAATTAGACAATCCTTGAAGGACCGAGGATTAGAATGGAACCAGGCCAGGAGGAAGACAGCCGACAGGATAGTGTGGAGCTCTCTCTTCCAAACCTCTACACCTCATGGTAGAAGAGGAACGACTAAGTAAGTAGTACTTAGCGCACAACTGAAAGAAAATTGTAAAGCAAAATAAAAATGCTGGCTGAGAGATCAGTGGTATAAAATATGAAAATAGAAGCACGAGGGGGTTTCCAGGCATATAAGAAATATATGGAAAGTACAAGAAAGCAATCCCAACACAAAAGCAAGAATTTTTAACTGGCATGTCAAGACATATTGTTTGTTCTTTTTGAAGTTAAATTCTCAATGCAGTAGAATGGAGCAAATTCCTTAGTTGTTTTTACAATAAACATGGCAGGCTGCACTTTCATTATTCTTTGCCTTATTTGGGGCTTGGTAACACACAAATCTTCAACTCAAATATCAAATCAGTCCTATTGTATGGTTCTGAAACATGGACAAAAACAAAAAAAAACCAAGAAGTTACAAACTTTCATAACTGGGTGACTGTGCAGACTTGAAGGATTGAAATGGTAAGACAAGGTAGGTCACCAATATGGAACATGACAAGAATCGGACAAGTACAAGTGGAACAAGAGATGGGAACAGATGTTGGAGATGGATAGGATATACACTGAGGAAACCTGTTGATAGCATTACAAGGCAGTCCTTGTTCTGCAATCCTCAGGGAAAGAGGAGCAGACCAAAAAAACATGGAGAAGAGAACTTCAGACAGAAATGAAAATGATGAAGACTGAGAACGACCTTGAGCTGATGGCACGCAGCTAAAAGACTTGGTATACCTTTGTTGAAGGCCTATGTGCCTTGTGGAGCAGAAGGGTAATGAATGCATGTATGTCAAGACAGTAGCACAGCATTGCTTTGAAACACGAGAAACAACAAAAATGACAACCAAGACGTCACATGTATCCATAACTGGATGCTTGCACTGAGCAGAAGGATTAAAATGGCAGTTCAATAAAGGTCTGTTTCCTCTGATCTGAAATTCTCGAGGACAACTCTGTTTTGAAAACCAGATTTTTTTCAGTTTTCAGATGTTGCCCAAATTGCGTTATAAAATTAGCCAAATGTGGCCCAAAATGTGTTCAAAAATAGCCCAAAATAGACTTACTTCGTCATTTCTTTTCTACCGTGAGGTGTAGAGGTTTGGAAGAGAGAGCGCCATACTTTCCTTTCGGCTATCTTCCTTCTGGCCTGGTTCCATTTTAATCCTCGGTCCTACTGACACTGTCTAATGTTGTCCTCCCAGCAGACTCTGGGTCGTCCTGGAGGTTTGGATCCCTGGCTCTTAGCCTCCCATATCTGCTGTGCCGGCCAATCTTCTCCCATTCTGCGAACATGGCCAAACCATCTTAGTTGGGACTGTTCTACTTGGATCTGCAGGGGTTGGGTGTTTAGGCCTTGACGTACCATCTGGTTGCAGACCATGTCTCTTCTTACTTCAACCACCTTTCTCAGATACCTCATTTCTGAGGTTTGGATCTGACTTTTGTGGGTTGTAGCCATTGCCCATGACTTGCATCCATGCTTCAAGACTGGGACATAGAAGGAGCAGTATACAGCCCAAAATAGTGAGAAATCGCCAAAATTGTGATCGTAATGTATCCCAAAGAAACTTTCAATTTTCAGAATATTTCAGTTTTTGTGTGTGTTTGGTTAAAAGGATATAGAACTGTACCACCAATGGAGAACTAATAAAAGGGAACACTAGTGAAAGAAGATGTCAGAACAACACGTTGGTGCTGGATAGAACACATATTGAGGAAATCAACTGATGTAACAAAGCAGCCATTGTTCCGGAATCGCTAAGGCAAAAGAAATGGAGAGAGGCCATCAACATGTGTTAAAAAAAAAAAAGAGGAAAGACTTAAGAAGGATAAAGAAGACATCGAGAAAACTTGAGCGGATGGCCACTGATAAGGGGTTTGGCGTGAACTGATTGAAGTCTTATACTCCGCAAGGGGCTGAAAAGTAATGATGATGACTGAGTTATTTCATGTGTGACTGGTAACTGAGCTATAAGAATGAATGGTGACTGAGTATTTCATGAATGAATGGAAACTGAGCTATTACAAGACAGATTGAACATTTTTTTTTCTTGAATATGCCTGAGCAAGTGTGACAAATCACTTTCGTTCATTCATCAGTCCAGACTCAAATTTTCCTTCTAATTTTGTTACATTCATTCATTCTCCAACTACCTATACTACCCTTTTTTTTTCTCTGCAGAATTTAAACCTCGACTTGCTTTTCTTCAGGAATCACCGCCCTTTTCTTTATCCCAAAGATACTTCTGGTTTGTAAGAACCTATCAATGCATAAATCCCACTATAATGGATGGCACTAGGGATATTTCTCGGTGGTGCGAGGTCTCATGATGGCGCCCCCTTCCCCCCATTCGGAGCAATACTGTATGTATTCTTAAGAGACTCAATTTCACGCTACTGAGTTTGATCACACTGTAATTTCCGCAACTGTAGCATTTTGCAAAAACATAATACATTTATTTTTCTCACATCTAATTTTAAATCATGAAGAACAAATTGATACAGAAACCACTATTGTAAAGGCACACAATTGCTTCTGTGCAGACTTCCTGCATGAGAACCAGCTGCTGTGGTGACCCCGCACTCATTAAAGAGCAAAAATGAATTGATGATGATGTAATAATCGTATGATTTATCAGACAGGCACAATTATGCTTCACAGTTCTGCTTGATACTACACGGTTCTATCTGGTTGTATGGCTAAACTTATTATTATATATTCAAGTTAGCACTCTGCAAGTCAATTATGTCAATCCTGCATATTCCTGACATGAATTATATCCTCTGGTTCTGTTTTGTGAGATGTTACGCTTTGGTGCAGGGAATTCTGAAATGTTGTGGGTTTTTGTTACGCACATGTTATAAGGAAAAGGGGGGGGGGGGAGAGAACCTGAAAATGTCAACAATTGTGTTACATAATTTGTGAACAGCCCCTCTAGTGGCATTTACAATCTAGTCTCTAGTGACTTCTAAAATAAAGTGTAATATTATTGATTACAATCCTGTTTGTAGTGTCATTTATCGACATTTACCTAACAAGCCCCCAGTGGCATTTAGAATCAAGTACCTGGTAGTGCTTACAATCAAGTCCACAGTGGTGTTTACAATCAAGTCTGGACAGGCGTTTACAATCAAATTGCTAATGGCCTTTACAATCAAGTGTAATGTTTTTTTGTTACAATCACGTCCCTCATGGCATATATCTACTGACATTTACCTAGTAGCACTTAGTCAAATCTTAGTGGTTTACAATCGAGTCCCTAGTGCTGTTTACAATCAAGTCCCTAATGACGTTTACAATCACATCCCTAGTAGTGTTTACAATCACGTCCCTTGTGTCACCCACAATCACATCCTTAGTGGTGTTTACAATTAAGTCCCTAGTGGCACTGACAATCAAGTCTCTGGTGGCATTTACAATTAAGTCCCTAGCGGCGTTGTTATTGTTGATCAGAATCAATGCCATTGCACTCTGGGCAAACCCATAGGTGCTCAGTTAGCAAATATCGAAGGGTGTAAATGTTAATTGTTCCTGTTGCGCTGGTTGTAAACACGCCGGATGCTTCCTCTCATTCATCCATCTCTGCTGGTTTTATGTTTTGATGTTAAATTCCAGCAGTCTTAGCCTTGAAGATTCATCGATTGCAGTGTCATTCTATAAAAGCCAATCATTAATTGCCCTCAGTATCTCTCCCTTATCCATATCCAAAGCACTTTCTATTGGTGCTCTTGAAGCTAGCCTGTCTGCTCTTTCATTGCCGAGTACCCCTGCATGACCAGGACAGTAGATCCACACCAGTTCCTGAAGATTCGAGGCTTCTATGGAGGTTTTCCATTCATGCCGGAGTCATCCACTTTGGATCTTCTGAAGCATAGGTCTGATACAATAACAATAACTGCCCTTGTTTATGAAGTTTCAGACAGCCGTCTTATGGCTGCTGTAGCTGCCTCTACCTCCATTCTCATGCTGGTGATTGTTGTCATCTAAGCCCCACTACTTTTTTTTTTGAAAAATACATGGAACGAGACATGTGAAGAAGTACTGAGAAAAAAAAAACATCAGCACAAAGCATAGATAACAACAGAAACCATTAGTAAGATAGAAGACAGGAAAAACAAGAAAGCAGATTTAAACAGAAGCAAAACAAGAAGTTCCAAAGCCAAGGCTCATGAAGTGTACATAGAAGCAAACAAAGAAGTAAGAAGAAACATCAAAAAAGACAAGATAAAATATATTGATGATTTGGCAAAGGGAAGCCGAGGAAACTGCAGCCAAAGGAAATATGAGGTATCTGTACAACAACACAAAGAAGCTAACAGGGAAATATAAGCAAGCAAATGGCCTCATAAAAGATAAGAATGGAAAATGGCTTAGTAATATACAAGAACAAATGAAGAGATGGACAGAAAATTTTGAGAAACTTCTCAATAGACCATCTCCAACTAATCCCCCAGACATCCAGGCAGCAGAAGAGGTGCTACAAATCAGCTCTGAACGACCAAGAAGAGAAAAAATAAAGAAAGCTATAAAGCTTCTGAAAGATGGAAAAGCAGCTGGTCCAGATTGCATTCCAGCAGAGGCCATTAAAACAGATATTGATACCTCTACAGAGATATTATACAAACTACTTGGCAAAGTTTGGGAGAGAGAGGAAATACCAGCAGAATGGAAGGAAGGTTATCTGGTCAAGTTGCCTAAGAAGGGAAATTTACAAGAGTGCACAAATTATAGAGGAATAATGTTACTATTGGTGCCAGCAAAAGTATTAAACAGAATCATCCTTGAGACATTAAAAGAGTCCATAGACAAGCAACTGAGAGATGAACAAGCAGGTTTTCAATAAAAATAGATCCTGTACAGACCAGATAGCCACATTGAGAATAATAGTTGAACAAAGTCTGGAATGGAATTCACCGCTATACATTGGATTCGTGGACTATGAAAAGGCATTTGACAGTGTAGACAGAGAATCGCTTTGGAAATTGATGAGGCATTATGGAGTTCCCATGAAGATCATTAACTTAATAAAGAAGACCTATGAAGACATGACATGCAGAGTTCTTCATGAAGGACAACTTACAGAAACGTTTAGGATTAGAACAGGAGTGAGACAGCGATGCCTCTTGTCTCCATTTCTTTTCTTACTAGCAATAGAATGGGTTATGAAAACATCGACATCACACAACAGAAATGGAATCCAGTGGAATCTGTCTAAACAGCTGATCAATTTTCAGCTACGCCCTCTGATTGGTCCAAGTTCTGCACTCTCTACCAAGGCTCATGATGATTTGCTGGTAGTTCACTGGCAATCAAGTACCTAGTGGAATTTACAATCATGTCCCTGGTGGCATTTACAATTGAGCCTCAAATGGCATTTACAATCAAGTTCCTAGTGGCATTGACAATGAAATCCCTAATGGCATTTACAATCACAATCCTAGTGGCATTTACAATCAAGTCTCTAGTAAAGTTTAAAATCAAGCGTAACGTTACTGATTACAATCATGTCCTTAGTGATGTTTACAGTCAATTCTCTAGTGAGATTTACGATATAGTCCCTAGTGGCATTTACCTGGTGACGTTTGCGATTATGTCCATAGAGACTGTAGCAAGTGTAATTTTCTGGGGAGGTTAAGATGTTACCTAAAAGGAAAGAAAGCTGTGTCTGTGCCAACCGTGTGAGGTCAAGCAAATGTAGGCCCCTGACTCTAAAAGATGATGATGATGATGTATTATCAGGGAACCTAACGCTACCTCCCTAGATCTCACACGGTCCGTATTTTTATTCTAGTGGCTGGTGTCTGATGTGACTAGTGTCTAGGGGTGAAATGACAATGGTGGTACATCAACACAATACACTTTAACTCACTATAAGGAAATGAATAAGACTGTGGTTAAAGTTTTCTTTAAAATTGAATTCTTTTCTTTGTACAATTTAATCTGCCTGTCCTGCCATCTCTTTTGGACAGGTCTTTAAAAATGAGGAAAATATATTTTACATATACTGATTAACTAAAATGTCTGGACTCTTTGTCCTATAAGTATAATGTCACTATATTGTTCCTGTAGGTGTATTCACAGACCAAAACTTTAATATCTACTAGGGTTAGTCATTGGTTAGGAGGAGCTGTTGTTTCATCACGCCCCATAGAAGTCTGTGTATTCTTGGAAATAACAATTTTTATTTGAATGAAGTGTCAGAAGTCCCAGATGTTAACACATCACCTGGGATTCTTGGTATGAAAATAACAAGTCAGTATGTCGCTGCAGAGAATATATAGATCAGCACCCACAAGCTCCTTCAGGCTATCTGCTGACAGCATAAACTTTTTGAAAGGAGACTTTTGTCTTTACAATCACTCATCAGGTTTCCTGTCACCGGATGGTAAGCGGAAATAAAAAACCCTGCAATAAAAGACACCCTGGCCTTTTCACATCTGATCACAATTTCTTATCACTATGTACACATGATGGTATGGGGTCAGCCTCTTGTGCATACAGGTGCACCAGCCCCTAATTTATATGACTCACACCTTTCTGTGACCACCTCTCAGGTCCCTATGGCAGATACGCCACTGTACTTTTCTTCAATACAGTAACGTGGAGTAACCACATCTCCTTTTGTATGATTTTCTTTTCTTTTCTTAATTATAAACGCTCTAGGCATGTTGAAGAGTGTCCATGGAACACTGAGGCTTACTAACATATTCTAATACAATAATATTAATACAAAATCATAACAATATGCAACAGTCAAATACAGTTCAATGTGAGGACTCAATAATGTTTGCTCCCGGCATGTCCTTCACTTTCCCCAATAGCAGTATCTAACTTTTGCAGTTTTAATCAAGCATATTAATACATAAAGCATTCTTACCACAATTTCAAAGAAATATGACACAAATAACGTTGACTGGCAAAAGATATGGCCTCAGTTTTCTCTGCCCTGTCCAGACTGTGAATTTATTTATTTTTAAACTTTATCACAGCTGATCTCAACGTACTTGTTGATATAAAAATTTCTTGTCAAATGGCCACGAGACCCCTAAGCCTTGGCCAATATCTATTAGAGCTGGCCAATGAAATCAGGCAACTACCAAATTTTGAATTTAGTTTTGAAAAAACAAAAACAAAATTCCAAACTAACTATGTGTCTCGTAGTCCATTGGTCAGTCTGCGTTAGTTATGCCAATACAAAAAGATGTTTAGTTTTGGTTAACATTTTCCTACCTCCCCCCGTTACTCCTATACTCTTATACCACCCAATCGGATTTGAATTACTCCAATGCCTCTTTTTTAAACTTGCGTCCCCACTAACGTTATCTCTAACGAGCAAGAACAACAGTCTGTCCGTCCTAGCAGTCGTAGACATATAGTATTATCTCAATAACTTGGCTAATAAATAATTGGACTACCATATATTTTAAAACATATTATTTCTCAGGAGACACTAAGCTATCCTAATATATGATTTTTATGGTCAGTTTCATTATGGTTTAGATTTTCAGTTTTGTCACTGTCAATCGTCAAATATAACTTTTACACAAGTCGGCCATCTTCCCCCCCTCATTCTCTATCATTTTTTTCATTATTCAAATAAACCAACTAGTTTGAGTGACGTCAGAAATACACTACACGGCGAGAATTTAAACTGTCTGTGTGTTTATATCTGCTGGCTTTGCCCACAGTGTGTATATAGTAAAGGAACCGCGTGCAGAGCGAAGAGGGGTTTTTTTCAAAACGTTTGGTAATATTTGCGTTAATTATTACAGTCATTTCGTTCTCACTACTGAAAAATGTCCGAGTTACTACTAATTTTGGGCGTTAATGTTAAAATACTACGTTAATTCAGGCGGTAGTTTGGTGTCACCTTTCTGGCAGATCGTTAACCTTTAGCACGCTGCATTCTTTGGCGAAAATTTTCGCCTCCAGCTGCATTCTTTTTCACAGCGTCCCGTTTCTATAGTGGGTGACCCTTAATGTCTATAGTTTTTGTGTTTCTTGGTCAATTGCTATCATGTTTGGAATTTATATAAATAAATGAATGGTGAATCTGATGATATAAAATTTGTTTGTGTACATATTAGATGTGATAGGAAGAGAGGAAAGGAAAGATGAAAAAAAACGAAAAAAAAATTTTAAATTTTTTTTTTAAATTTTAAAATAAAAAAAAAATTTAAAAAAATAACCAGCAAACGAAGGGTCCATATCCCTTGCATCTCAATGAAAGTCATTTGACCAATACAAATCAAATGACGATCTTTTCGTTACACCCATCATCAGTAGCAAAGCAACAAACGCTCTCGTCAGCTGTGACATTCGGCCGAAATTCTAAATCTTTCCGATATTCCTAGTCCTAACCCCTAACATTATACATACTTGAAAGGCCATTTTACTTTCGTTTCCATCTCAGCCATCAAACATATTCTGAGAACCGATATCAGCGCTTATAAAGACAAAAATCTCATCCCCACCGCATGGCGTCAGAATCCAATAAAATTAGAGCAAAAATGGCTGTGTGTTGATGCAGATTCATTTCGATTTAAAAAATTTACAAAAAATAAATGCGGATACACCCATCGCTTTTTTAAGATCGGAAACGGAAGCTAACTCTCTTGCAAATAACATTACAACTTAACATACGGGGCTGAAATCACGTGTACACAAGTCCTCATGCTAGAAACGGTGATATCCGTAAGGCGACACATGGCAGCTCCAGCGTGCAGAGCATAGGTTATCTTCGGCGACATGTGTCGCCCGCAGCGTGCTAAAGGTTAATTATAAGTCTTGCCTCAGTTTCGTGCAGCAGATCGGGCAAGATGTTAAAGTGTTAACTGTACGTCTCGAAACCAAAACTAAAAAGCGTGTTAGATTTTTACGGCGGGATCGTTTTTATAAGCATTTCCTCTGCACAAAAGGCAGCGCCCTACTGGCGGTGAAGATGACAATAGTCAGACACATGCGGTCGGGTTTATTTATTATTACTATAGGATTAAAATCTTACTGAATTTAGCAATTATCTCACAGATTTCACAACAGAGACGTTAACTCAATGTCTAACGCTGTCAAATAAAACCATGAAAAATCAATGTCCATCTCTGTGTTTCAACACAGAGGAATGAGTTCTGTAGCAGTTGTGAAAAAAATCAATACTAATATAACAGAATCATCAGTAGTCAGAACAGCTTTGGGCATTGCTAAGAAAAAAGTTTTTTTTTTCTGGGCATATATTCTACTTTACGGTACATCAAAAAGTCAACTTCAGTGTCTCTGGAAAAGACTTTCTAATTAGGATATTTACTGTATCCCACTTTTTCTCGTGTATTTACTACTTAAAATGTTTGATGAGAGCAGTATGACTTCCTTATGTAATACTTTGTGTTATCTTCATTATTTTAAACAACAAGCAACTGGGTTATCTTTTATCTGAAGAGATGAAACTACACCTAAGATATTTAAGGAATGACCAATTAAATGTCATATTATCGACATAAAGCAAAGACTCACTGACCATGAGAACACTCGCGACCAAAACCCACAGTCAAAGACTAGAGTAGTTTGAAGTTTCTCATCCGTGAGTTCTATGATCTTCTCAGCGTTCTTTTTGATAAAGATTTTCCTGCATAAACAGAGAAAAGCCAGACTGTAAAATCCTACTGGTAATCAATATGACATCTTACAGCAATAACTGTTCAAACCTCTAATACACACAAGCACTTATCTGAAACCAGCTGGCAAATTAAACTGATACACTGTTGCACTAAACTTTGATTAACTCAGAAGTATTTATAAATTACACTTAAATCTCAAAGAGACAAAGAAAGTATAGGACTACCCATCAGGCTTGTCGTATAAGGGGAATAATATGAGGTTATGCATGGGGCAGGCAACCTTATCACGTAGAACAAAGTGCCAGAGAAACCACCACAGCAACAGCATGTGAATGCTTGGGGCAGGCTTTTTACAAGGGGGACAAAAACTGCAGTGGTGGCTCCATACTTCATATGCAGCACAAAGGAAAATGATAATGACACTTAAATATCAGCTTGGTCCATGTGCCAATATTTCTAAAAATTCTGGACAGAAGGCAATGATAGTAGGGCAAACCATATCTGTCTGAATGCTACTGAAACACACACGTAACTATATCATTTGGCAACTCATTTGCACTTTATTCTTTTTTTTAACGAAGGAAAAATATCCCACTTAACCTCTATAGGTTATAATCAGGATATATAAAACCTCTCATTTTGAATTTCATAATAACTTACGCTCACGACAATTTCTGTTACATGCAGAAACACTTCATTGAAATCACATGACATAATTTATTGAGTGCTCCATAACCCTACATCTACACCCTAAACATTTTTGTTTTCCAACGAAAATGCATAGACTTAACATCAACCTCTCCCCCCCCACGCCCCCCCCCCCCCTGCTCCAACCAGTGCCGCCAACTACCCCCAAACCTTAACCCTCTCCCACCACCTGCTGTGACCAGTGCCGCCAACCACCCTCCGAACTAACCCCCCCACATGACATCCAGAAATCAAAATGATAAGACCAAACCCCAACACCCCCATGCCACAACCCTCCCCTACCACAACTACATAGGCCTACTTTCGCTTTTACATATATCATCTCGTACGCAACCGTATAAAATCGCAATGTTTTACATTACAGCAAAATATCAGACGCAAAGAAAAAAAAAAAAAGTCCTTTTCAGGACGTACGCAGCGCTCACCCATCAAATCATTGCACGATAGCAATATACTAAAATGACTCGTACCAAGCCACAAGCGAAAAATCTATAGAAGCCCTCAAATACTTGTCAGCAGCAGCAAACAAGAACCTGCAAAGAACAAAGAGAGTCAGCCGGAGAGCACGATTACTCCAACTAATAGCGTCGTGGCCGGTCCTTCTCAGAAGCCGTTCAACGCAACCATTGACACCACCGATGAGCAATCCAAAGCTTCGAAGGCAGAGGACAACCAAGCTCCGAAACCAGACATAGCAACATCACCGCTAAAAAAAGATGCCGAGGCAGTGGCCCCATTGTGCAGTGACCAGACAGCATCTGCAAAACACGGCCACAAAACATCGACGACAGAACCCGACAAAGCAAATCCACCGCCAAAACGAGAGGTCATCTTAGTAGAGTCTCCATCATGCAGTGCCTGGGCAACTTCGGTAAAACGAGATCAGAGATAGACAATGAAGCAGAATGTGAATCCGTCCCGCAGACCACACGCTCAATCTGAGACAGAAGTTGGAACGTGCCAACTTCACAAGCAACAAAATGCGGTTTCCAGCGTGGCACTACAGGAGAGGATAATTAAGATAACTCAGATGTTTGGAGGTGAGGCCTCGCTCAGGGCCCTACCCGACGATAAAGTGATCGGTATCCTTGAGGTGATAACGGGCAGGAGGAGCATATCTAAAGTTTCAAGACATGACAACGGAGTTATAATAGCTCTAAATAACACGGAGAAGAGAAACCAACTGATGATCGAGCTAGAGTCCGGACACAAAGAAGTCCAGCTGCCCCACCAGATGAAAGTTACTATGGAGATCTTCAAGAAGACCAAAAAGATAGTTATAAGATGGGTCGACAACAATCGATCGACACAAGAAGTCCACAGCCGCCTGCCAACGGAAAACAAGAATATCAAAATAGCACAGGTGGAAAGACTGAAGACATGGGACAAGAAGGACACAAATCTAGTTATCTTAACTATTGAAGGGACTTCAAGACCAAGTCAACTAAACCTGGACGACAGATGTAGAAAAACAGAAGAGTACATCCCTCCTGTTATGCAGTGCTCAAACTGCCAGCAATTTTCACATACTAAGAAAACTTGCCTGCCATCAATGGTACCTATACCTTGTAGCGGTATGGCAGCTTGTGTACCCTGACAATCCCCAGAGCTATGCCAGTGGGAGTTTTACTCCTGGTAGGTTCAACCATGCTGGACTGGTCTGCGTGGGTAGGGGTCAGACAAAAGCTGGTACCCTGGTCCTCCAGGTTGGGGGTTTTAGCACAGGGCCGACACCCCTGTCTGTGTAAAAAATCACACACGTTACGGAAACAGCAATAAATGGAAATACTTTGATGCGGGACGGACATCCGTAGTCTCAGGCTCGTATGACTGACAGTGGTGAAAGCCGAAAGGAAGCCACTGGCATGAAAACGGATGCCCAGACCGCAAAACACGAAACCAGAATTGGTTTTTGGAATGTCAGAACTATGAACGAGGCAGGAAAGCTGAGACAGATTACAGCAGAGATGAGGAATTACAAACTACATATCCTGGGAATAAGCGAGAGCAGATGGACAGGGATGGGGAGAATAAAAACAGCTACAGGGGAAACAGTACTTTATTCTGGTAGAGAGGACGGTCAGCACAACGAAGGTGTAGCCATTATCCTTAAGAAAGGAATGGAAAGGTCTCTACTGGAATGGAAACCCATTAACAACAGACTAATAAGAGCAAGACTGAGAGGGAGATTCACCAACACCACAATTATACAATGTTATGCACCAACAAATGACAGCGACGAAGAGATCAAGGACGAGTTCTATCAACAGGTACAAAAGGAAATGGAAACTGTACCCAGGTACGATCTTATTATAGTAATGGGAGACCTAAATGCGAAAGTTGGAACACACAATAATTATAACGAAAGAGTAATGGGGAAATGCGGCAGTGGAACAGTAAATGAGAATGGGGACAAATTAATAAGCTTCTGCAGTATTAACAACCTGGTCATCGGAGGAACACTTTTTCAACACAAAGAAGTGCACAAGTTAACATGGGAATCACCAAACGGACGAGACAAAAACCAGATAGATCACATAATGATCAATGGCAGATGGAGACATGCACTACAAGACGTGAAAGTAAGAAGAGGCGCAGATGTGGGAAGTGATCATCACCTAGTAGTAGCAAGACTGAAGGTGAAACTCAGAGCTGCTGGACCAGTTGCAGTCAAACAGAAAAGATACAACATCACGAAACTTAAGGACCCCCTCACCAGAAAAGCGTTTGTGGTCGACGTAAAGAGACGATATCTGATTACCAAAAGCCAGGAAAGAACAGAGACCGACGATGTGGACCAGAAATTCAACACCATCTCAACAATATATAAAGAAAGCAGCAAGTCATGCTTGGGATTCCAGGAAAGAAAGAGCCAAGACTGGATAACACCAGAAACGCTAAACACCATAGCGAAGAGAAAGGAAATGAAAAGGAAGAAAACAGAAGCTAAGTCTCCCAGGTTAAAGGCAATATATAGTGAACAGTACAGTCAGCTGGACAAGGAAGTAAAACGTCAAACCCGTGCTAACAAAAGGACATTTCTGGATGACCTTGCAAGACAGGCAGAAGAGGCAGCACTGAGAAATGAACAAAGCACAGTTTATAAAATAACTAAAGCTATCAGTGGAAAACGAGGTGCAAACAACATAACGTTAGTAAGAGACAAGCAAGGAAATCTCATCACCACAGCACAGGGGCAGGAAACAAGGTGGGCAGAGCACTTCAGAGAAACACTGAATAAGGAACCACCAGAGACTCAGCTGAATGTTCCTGAGGCTGAAAGTGACTTAGACGTAAATACAGACATTCCACGAAAAGAAGAAATTATCACAGCTATCAAAGGGCTAAAAAATGGAAAAGCGCCTGGTCACGACAATCTGAATGCTGAGCTATTCAAGACAGACCCTGAACTAGCAGCAGAACTATTAGAACCACTATTTGCACAAGTCTGGGAAACTGAGACAACACCAACAGAGTGGAGTAAAGGAACAATTGTCAAATTGCCCAAGAAGGGCGACCTTGCAGACTGCAACAACTGGAGAGGAATTACCCTCCTCTCAGTTCCCAGCAAAATACTAGGCAGGATAATCATCCAGAGAATTTCAAAAGCAGTTGACCATAAACTGAGGAAAGAACAAGCGGGCTTCAGAAAGAACAGAAGATGTGCAGATCATATATTTGCCCTCAGGAACATTATAGAGCAGTGCTCAGAATGGCAGAGACAGCTGTACATTAACTTTGTTGATTTTGAAAAGGCTTTCGACAGCATACACAGGGACAGCCTATGGAAAATTCTGAGGGCTTATGGAATTCCCAGCCGCATTGTTTCCATTATAAAAAGCCTCTATTCTAACTTTACGTGCAGTGTTGGATCGAGTAATGTAACTTTCGAAGTGAAAACAGGAGTACGACAGGGATGCCCCTTATCAACAACATTATTTTTGACAGTCATAGATTGGGTGATGCGCCAGACAACAGAGGGCAGTCCAAGAGGAATTAGATGGACAATGTTTTCTACACTGGAAGATTTGGAATATGCAGATGACATTGCACTGCTCGCGCATTCACACCAACACATTCAAGACAAAACTGATAGACTGAATAAGTATGGCCAGCAGGTTGGCCTGAACATCAATCTGAAGAAGACGGATGTCATGACACTAAATGTGGGCAATCCTGAGCCAATAACAGTAAGGAACCAGAAGTTAGAACAGACAGACACATTTACTTACCTAGGAAGCATAGTAACACCTGACGGCGGAACAAGCAAGGACATTAACAACAGAATGAATAAAGCGAGAACAGCCTTTGCTATTCTCAACAACATTTGGAAGTCTTCCCAGTACAGCACAAACACCAAATTAAGACTGTATGAGAGCTGCGTACTTTCTGTGCTTCTCTATGGTGCGGAATGTTGGAGAGTAACAGAGAAGGAAATGTCGAAACTGTCCTCCTTCCACACAATCTGCCTAAGGAAAATTCTCCGAATCTTTTGGCCAAACACCATCAGCAACCAAGAACTACTTATTCGGAGTAACCAGGAGGACATGCACACCATCATAGCTGGCAGACGCTGGAGTTGGGTTGGCCATGTCCTCAGAAGGGACCCTGATACCATCGCAAGAACAGCTATGCTATGGACCCCCGAGGGAAAGCGAAAGAGAGGCCGACCAAAAACAACTTGGCGGAGAACTGTGGAAGCTGAGATGCAAAGAATGAACCACAGTTGGGGCACTGTACGAAGGATGGCCGCCGACCGAGCAAAGTGGAATCAATTTGTTGCTGCCCTACAAGACGCCACCAGGCGTGATGGCCGCTGACTGCTTTGACGGTTGGCGGTTATGGATCAAAGAAGAAAGAAGAAGAAAACTTGCAGAAGAGATACAGTTTGTTGGTACTGTGCGGGAAGTCACTCATACAAAGAATGTCCTCAGGCGAAAAAAGATACCAACTATAAAGTATGCAACTCCAACAGAACCTGCGCAAACTGTCTCGGGAACCACGGGGCAAGATACCGTGGATGTCCGACCTTCTATGAGACAAAGGCCATACTGAAGGAATCGGTAACAAAAAACATCTCCTTCAGAGAAGCAAGAAACCGAGTGGCTTCAGGCGGCACTGTCAAACAGGAACAGCACACAAGAGCCCAGCTGGTAAAACTAACCACAGAGATGCGAGACATAAAACAACAACTCAAAGTCGAGACGAACAAGCAACACAACGAAGACTCAGATGCCATAAGAGACGAAACAATAGGAGCCTTACAAAGCGCCCAGGCAATGTTACAGGAAATGAAATCCATCAAACACGAGATAGAAGTCGACATCGCCAAACTCGCAGAGCTAAAGGAAGAGAACGAAGAAATCCTCAAAAGAATTGAAACAGAGAGAAGGATCGTTGAGGATATCCTTACAAAAAGTAGAGAGCAAAACAAAGAAACTAAAGACAAAATAATAACCGAAATCGTAGAAGTACTAAAAAGAAATCAAGAAAGAAGAAAAGAAGCGGAACACCAAATAATCATCAAAACCATAATGGGCTTCTTACCAAAGATAATAGCAACAGCCATAGAACAACACGTAGCCAAAACAGACAACGACTAGTAGAGACCGAACAGGCAGCCAGTGGTCCTTTTCAGGACCAATCATCTCCAGGACTAGGAACGTGATACCAGCGCAGACATTAACACCCTATATACCCAAATATAACCTTTTGTAACCCGTAAGGCAGGATATGAACACCATGAGAACGCCACGACACCATAAACAGACAAGCAACTAAGAGGTATCCAGACAGTCAGATAGTGGTCCTTTTTAAGACCAGTCCTTTTCAGGACTAACAACTGGCTAGCACCGAAGAAACTAAATACAATATATACCCCAATTATAACCAACTTTCAGGTTGAACAGGGTATAACAGCAACATAGTAGACAAAGGAACGAACGAACGAACTGTACGTAATTATAGCCACTAAGCAAAATGGCGGCCTCCTGTCTACTGACATTAACAGCAGCCAAATTGTGACTAAATTGATGCAAACAGACTACCTTAGACACGCATTTATGAGAAGGTGAAATAAATTGATGCTAACAGACTACCTTAGACACGCATTTATGAGAAGGTGAAATGTGTTAACATAATCCTTTTCGCTCCTTATGGAGCATGAACCCACTGCTGCAGTGGGGCCCTCTGCTTGAAGTCTGCATCGAGCACTGACAAGTTTCTGAAATGATTTGTAGGCCTAAACATATTTCAAACGCACTGTTAATTGAACATGTGGTTCATCCAGAAGTTGGTTGTCTCATCGTTTCAAATATATGTGTGTTGAATATGTCAAGCATTTTGTTACAAAACATAGTGGTTGTTGCATTTTCACAATGAAAACGAGTCGCTCTGCAAGCAAAACTTTACACACCGCCATATTGTTGTTAAAGACAGGTCGACGACCTACTTTCTTATTACTACTTTTTCACACACAATGGGGTGATTGACATGCGAAAAACCTCTCTCTAAATAGTGAATTAACCTTTTCTGTGGCCTTTAGAAGACAGTCAGGCAACTGATGACCTATAATATGTGTGTTCTCGCTTCAAAACTGACGTGTAACCGTCAGTTTTCCATTGTGTGTTGCCTGGTTGCGAGACAGCGGCGGTGACGTCTTGAACTTGTTCCTGTGATGAAATAGTCGATGGGCGCGTAAATTAATCTCTAAACAGTTGCGTGAGGAAAACAACAAACGAAAAAATCATTCATTAATGATAGAACAAAACTGTAATCTGTCTGTCCAGTATTGACTACACAACGCAGTTTTTAAAAAGTGGAGAACTTTAAATGCCAAAATTGCACAATGCTAATGATTTTGGGTAACTAGATGCCATTATTGTAAAAACATGATTCCATGACCCATTATCTGGAATTAGAGACACGATATAACCTAATTATAACTCATAAGAAGGTGAGTGAAATATCTTTCTTCAGTTTAAAAAAAAAATATGTATTAAAAAATACTTTGTTATATGGTGATACGTAGTGGTGATACGTGCATGCCTTCATAATTTCCGTTTACTGACTTGCAGCACAGTCGATATTTTTTTTTTGTGGGAAGGGGGAACCACACAAAAAAATAGGCTAATAAGTTGGCCAAAATAAACAGATCCACAAAAGGAAGAAAAAACAAAACATTCTCTTCCCAAAAGAGCATTGACAATTGTTATTGGATTATTATATTTACAACTTGTGGATCATGCTAACGTACCCTGAGCTGTAGATATGATAATTTTTATGCAGTGGTTCCCTGAGACCTGAAAAGAATTGCAAGGGTTCCACCGGGATAAAAAGATTGACAAAGGCTGCTCTAATTAATTCCTGTTTCTGCTCTTCTCATACCACGCGAATACAATCTTTCTACAATTACTTACATTACTTTACTTTTTACTTATTTGTGTCCACTCTTGCCGTAAAGCGTAGCGCAGAGCTGATGTTTTTGTTCTTGAGGCAAGTATGTTATATTGGCTGATGTGAGCCAGTTATTGTTACTGTTGATCAGAATCGACATTACTGCACTCCGGTAAGGTATAGGTAAAGGATCCCGTTATACACCCATTGAGGTATATTGGGAAAATGGTGTTAGGCCCGTATTTTCTTGACCATTGGCACACTAGGGGTGATGTAGTCAGCATCACGCCGACCGCCTTAACCTTCCCAGAGTTGCTCTGGTACCCAATTCATGAGGCTGGGTGGCCCCGGAGCCGTTTGTGGTCTAGAAAACCTCACCTCAACTGGGGATCGAACCAGGGGACTGCCGAGCCGGGAATCCAGTGTACTAATCACTGCGCTACCGCGGCTCCCGGACAAATCCATATTAACCTGAATGATTCATCGATTGCAGTGTCACTCTGTAATAGGCGATCATTAATTGTTCTTGGTATCTCTCCCTTCTCCACATTCAGTGCACGTACTATGAGTTCTCTTGAAGTTAGTCTGTCAGCTCTTTCAATGCTGCGTACATCTGCAGGGCCAGTATAGTAGATCCACACCAGTTTCTGAATTCGAAGCTTCTATGGAGGTTTTCCATTCATGACGAAGCCATCTAATTTTAACCTTCCGGAGCATGGACTGAGAATCAGATACAATAAGTGCTCTTGTTAATAAAGTTTCAGACAGCGACCTTAGGGCTTCAGTACAGTAGCTGCATCTACCTCCATTCTCATGCTGGAGGTTTTTGTCATGTAAGCCCCGCAATGTTGAGCCCGTGATAAAGTGATGAAGTAATAAACTCACTTGAATGCCTGGCAAGATGCTTCAACAAGTGCACAGTCCAGTGGATACCAGCTGATTGCAACATTCCAGGCAACGAGGAGGCAGACAAACTTGCTAATGAAGGAGGAGCGCTACAACAAAAATGTTATAGAGACAACTTATGAATGGCAAAAAGAACTATAACTACCACATTCAAAATCAAACGGGAAAGAGTATACCCAGGCCATATTAAACATGATGCCTACCATCAGCTACTTAGACGAGACCAGGTCATCATTTTCCAGCTACACACTAGACTCAACAGATTGAGGTACCATCTATACCACAAGTACAGGATAGTTGCATCAGATCTCTGCACCTGTGGCATCAGCCCCATGACGGCCGAACATCTGCTGCAGGGTCGCTAAACATACAGCATTCAACGGAGTAGCATATGACAATAACCTACTTCTCTTCACGAAAAAACTGTTCGGAGATGTCAGGAACCTTGAGCTGACTACAGCCTTTCTTTATAGTCATTAATATGGAAGTCTGAAGGCGAAAGAGGATCTGTCTCTTGGTCTTCCCGGTACCCTAATAAGAAACTTCTCAGACTACAGCTGGGAAAAGGCTATTTCAGAATAGAAGAACCTTACTGTGCAGGATATCTTCAAGACAATAATATAGAACATTTCTTGTTAAAATGTAAGAGGTATGAACAAATGAGAATACCAATATTAGATTATTTGCAAGCATCCAACTTGCCTATAAATATAGAAGAGGTGTTGAGAATAGACAGACGTAGGGAGCTGCATAATATAGTCAAACAATATTTAACACGAACACATGTTAATATATAGTGGCTGGGAATGTGAAGGTCTGATGCTGTTCTTACAATGCATGTGACTTTAAACAGATGAAAGTCAATTAAATATCTGTTAAAGTCCGTTATATAACTAGAACCACCAGGCCTTTACACCCCTCCACTTTAATATTATTCTTGTTCATAGTTTCTTCTTGATTCTTTTTGTTTGTTTGTTTGTTTTTATTTTTATTTTTTTCTATTTATTTAACGTACAAGCACAGTTGTGATTATCCCTACATTGATTTGACAAATGTGATGCCACTTTCTCATGTCGGCAGTTGCTCATATTATTTGGAATTGAAAACAATATATATCCTAATTATAACCCATCAGAGGTTGAACGGGATTTTTTTTTTTTCATTAATTAAAAAAAGTACCCTAAAACGAGACATTATACTGTTCTAGGTCAGTAGTGGTAATAGATCGGGTTCCATTCTCATGAGATGGCTAAACAACTTAACTGTCTGCCTCTCTACATATTAGATGCAGGATGTCGTTGTTACAATGTTACCGATGTCATCATTCCTCATTGGGTCTTTCTACAACTGTTTTATTAGTAAAGTGAGTGTGTGAGTGAGTGAATGACTGAGTAGGTGAGTGAGTGTGTGTGTTAGTCAGTCAGTCAGACAGTCAGTCATTCAGTTATATGATGAAAAATATCCCTGCAACGCCTGAAGGGTTGCAACTAGGATAGTGTTTTCAAGTACAAATAATTTGTACAATTGCCGATGTGTGAAAATGGCATCATATCCTCAGTCAAATCATTGTAAATAGAGCAAATCAAAATGATCGAAATGTGTTTGTGTATGCCAAAACAAACAAACAAATAAACAACAAAATAACAAAACAAAATAGAGAAAAATCAAATAAAAACAACACCAAACAAAAATAAGAAATAGGAGGAGGAGTGTAAAGGTCTGGGATCCTTACTCTGATATTTACTCAACTTTCATGTGTCATGGGTAATGTGTTTCATGTTTTATATTACATCAGTAATATGTTTTGTATTTTTTATTATATAAATAATAAGTTTTATATTTTATATTATATAAGTAATATGTTTTATATTTTATATTATGTAAGTAATATGTTTTATATTATTCAGTCAGTCAGTCTGTGAAAAAGTTAGTGTGTGACATGGTAAACAAGTGAATGCTAGACAGAAAGAGAGAGAGAGAGAGAGAGAGAGAGAGAGAGAGAGAGAGAGAGAGAGAGAGAGAGAGGGAGAGAGAGAGAGAGAGAGGGGGGGGGAAGCAAAAATGTATCAAAAGTTGCATTAACTAAAAAAAACGTGCGCACAATTTTACTTCGCGTCATGCATATTGGAGTCCGCCAGTCCAAAACTGATCACTGCTTGAACGGACGTTCCAACTTTCCACAGCTCCGAACTGTCTCTACACAGTCAATCACTTACACACCGCAGTATTTAAAAAAAAATATCCACCTGACACAACCCTGAAGGATGTAGCATGAAATAGCTTCCATCGATTCTACGGTGATTTTTTTTTAGCATGCCTTGAAGAAATCACATCCTTCGAGAGTCTTAGTTATCTCAAATTCTACCAGATGTAAGATGACACCGCAAGGCTGTTCAAAAACCTCTGTAGGTTTTTTCATTTTATTAGAGCTCCATCTGGATGATACAATTGGCACTGGTGGAAATTTCACATGTGCTATGCTTGCCAAAGAAATGTAACGCTTTGGTATTTAAATCAGTCTTGGAGCTCAACAAAAAAATATTACGATTTCATCAAGAGAAAAGACCCGGCTCGGATTTGTTTACTTTAATCCCTGAACTCTTAAGAAATCTGTGGCGTAACCAAGTCATTTTGGGAGAGCTAGTTCTGATTTTCAAATATACGCTGTTGACTGTTGCCGTTTCACGGAGTGTAGCACTGAAGAAGTTCACACTAACATTAGCCAGTCCTAGAAGCCAAGCACAACATCTGTTGCAGTAACACAGCAAAACACGTTGATATTCACAAGATGGCAGAGGAGTCCCGTGAGTCGAAACATCTTTCGGCTAGCGCCATACCTTCCGTCAGATGGCAGGACAGCCATGAAAAGAATACTGAACATTCAACCAACAGTTCAGTTGACGAACAAGGATTTGTGGCACGACAGATGCGTCGTATCTCAGAACATCCAAAGATATCGCAGATTCAACTGGCCCGAAAAACGTCCAAACATAACATCACTTTCTTACGAAAGGCATTAACTATAATTGCAAGTTCACTTCTCTTCAAAATCGTCTTTGCCATTTTAAGATTGATCCCGATTTCAAAGGTATGGTCTTCATATCTTATTTATTATTTTGATATATAGGCCATAAACCTAAGTTGTCTTTTCTTTTTTCCCTCTTGCTTTTCATCGTTCCTCCGAATACTTAAATCTCTTGCTGCAGCATATACGATCATTTTCTGTTCTTCTCAAATCTTGTGGTCATCTCTAGTATATCATTACTAATCTGTTCATATTCATTCCCAGGTTGTCTACCAATATTTTTTTTTCTAAGTCTTGTGCCTTGAATTCGTTCATTCATTCATTCATTCATTCATTCATTCATTCATTCATTCATTCACAACCTTCAGCTCTTTGTGGAGTATAGACGTTAAACGATTTCACAACAGTCCTTACTGCCTTGTGGGCACATGCCTTCAGGGTTTTTCCAAGCCTTCTTAACTAGTGAGTCTGATTTTTCCCGACTTTAAATTTCCCGGGAGTCGGAAAGACCTTTGGACATTTCCTGGGATTTCCCGGGACACTAGTATATATATATATATATATATATATATATATATATATATATATATATATATATATATATATATATATATATATATATATATATATATATATATATATATATATATATATATATATATATATATATATATATCAGTTCCCAATAGGTGATCTTGTCATATACTGTAAGCAAATGCCAGTCTACTTCTTAGTTGTCGATTTTGTTCTTCTCCATATTTGATATTGTTGATCAGAACTGAACATCATTGCATTCTGGGCAAACCCATATGTGACGTATAATGGAAATATAGCCTACAGTATCTGACAGTCTTTCGTGACCTCGTGGCGTTCCATGATTCGCTAGCAAAGTCATGCATTGACAGCCTGCGTTTACTGATTTTTAATCCACGCCTCTTTTCCTTGAGACATAAACAAACGAAAAGTTTACCAACTTCCGTGACCTGCCAGTCAAAACAGGGAGCGAATCAAGTTTGTTTACATGAGTTTCTCACGCGAGCTGATCTGTCAATCATCGGATATCAGACAAATGCACGTGGAATAACACCGGACCTTTTGAAGTGAGTCTTACTTACTTAGTCGTTCCCCTTCTACCGTGAGGTGTAGAGGTTTGGAAGAGAGAGCGCCAGACTATCCTATCGGCTGTCTTCCTCCTGGCCTTGTTCCATTCTCTTAAGTCGTAGTCCGTTCCAGTTCGTCGCCTTTAGAATCAGTCCGGTTTTCTCTCTTGTATTTCGTGTAATCATAGTTTAAATCAAACAGGTGATTGGCCTGTTGTGCCTTTGCATGGTGGAGGGGCTGCCACCTTACGGCCTCCATGCAGGCCGCCCTCCTCCTTTTTCATCTGGGCTTGGGACCGGTATAGGCGGAGTTGAAGTGAGTCGCTCATGCAAAAATATTTTCCCCGAGTTCCCTTTGAGGTTCGTACATACAGGGGGAGATAACTCTGTGATCTCCAGAAGCGAGCCAAATCTACGGGAACCCATTACACGGTTTAAGTCTTTGTTGTCAATTAGAAACGCCGACAGAGCGACCGTGAAAATAATTTATCTTGGGAATTTAGGTTTCTGATTTCTCTGCTATGCACAAGTGTGAAAATTAGCATCCTCTGGAGAGCAGATAACCGGGATGGTATATAAACTGTGTCTTCCAAAAACAGTTATCAGTTGTCGCTCAGAAGTTTTCGGATAGTCTAAACACATAGTCCTGAACCATTGTGGAAGGTCTGTTAATAGCCTTCGTGGGGATTTCATTCTGATTTCTGGTAATATAAATTTGTGCTTAAGCGTGTTAAAGTTTGCCATTTTAATTCACTTCTTCTTCCTCCTCGTTCGTCCTGAAAAGGACGTTGGTTGCGTTGTGTCTGTTTACAGCGGAGCTGCGATATCTGCGCCTTTCGGCCAACACATCCTACTTCAGCACGGCATTTTTGGGACCAGGTTTGCCTTCCCTCTTCGATCCCTACTCTCTCAGCCAGACTGCAGTGATGCATCCTGTTTCCAGGACCACCATTTGGAGGTGGAGTAGGGTCTTGGTCAGCTCTGGTTCGCTGACCCTGACGCAAGCAGTCAAATTATGGGTCGCTGACTGCATTCTCTATTGCTGCGTCTTTGGGTCCCTTTTTTTTAATTTTAATTTTTTTTAAAAATTCACTTAAAGGCTAGCTGTTAGAGACCAGTGAAAAATAACGCGTAGCTATTTGTTTACCAGTTGTTCAGTTTAATGATAATTTACCACACGCTCTATCACACAAGAAGAGACGTTCTAGTTGACTAATTAATACACTAGGCGCGACTGATAAGTGACAGAATAGAATTCACGTTATATTTCATTTTGTGTAATTTTAGTAAGTTACTGTTATTTAATACCATACGACGACCCACAGACGCTGACAATCTATATAGCTATTAATGGCAGACGATATTTGTTAAGTGCGCGTATGGATAATTAAATAATAATTGACATTGTGCACTGATCGTGATCGGGGCAGGAGGGGAAAGGCTGCATACCTCCACCAAACATGCACCCGCTAAGCGACGCGCGATAGGATAGGCTAAAGACACCGTGTGCCTTTTAAATTTAATCAGGACTGACGGAGAGGAAAAAGATCGTCTTGTCCTCTTCCGTGTACATATATGTAGCTATCTATATTAGTAGCATTTTTTTCCATATATTTCTCTATTCTTAAGCATGACCTGATCAAGGGCGACCAGCGGTCCATTTTGGTCCTTTCTTCATTTACTGATTGGTGAATGTTGTCTTCTTTCTGGCTTACACGTCCCCAAGTTCATTTGTGAACAGGATTGGCCAAAGAGACACATAAACATTAAATAGTAAATTTAACTGGACTTACCAATAACCAGAAATATTAATTCAATTTTATCAGCCCACTGTGGCGTAACACAAATAACATTACTATCTGACTTTTGACAATCGTATCAGCGGATTTATCCAGCAAGTTACGCTGTTTCAAAATCGGCACTCACCCCAGAGCCAGCCGATAGGATTTACTATCACCATCTTAAATAACAGTGTTTTTTTGCAACCAGATGTTTCCCTATACTGGAAGTATTGTCTACTGTGTACTGTGAACACAAGATCTCGGTTTTTTTCTACATTAACTATTCGAGGTGACATTTGTCTATCCAGGAATCGACCACCAAATTAGGCGTCCCCCTTATAAAATTTAATTATTAGAGGAGGGACTGGGGCCAATTTGGAAGATAAAAACACTGGAAATTATATATTCAGGAATTGTATGTCCAAGAGATTTTTTCACCACGAGTAGGTAAGAAGAGTGAATGAGTGGCCACGTACGTCAGAGAGAGTGAATATTTTCTTTGTACAGGAAAAATTGTATTATCTGGATTCTGCTTAAATGTTGTTTATTTTACTGGATAGCTTTAGTAGGAACTTTGTTCTTTTCTTTACTGTCTATGCTGTAACATAGTGCTAACATTTGACCTTTGGGGTTATTAACTTGTTGGGTTCTTTCTTTCTCAATAAGGGGAGAGCACATGTATTCTGTTAATTTTCTATGAATAAAATTCTGATTTTATTTGATCTTTCTTTAGATATTTGGTGTTGTCAAGTTTAATGATAATAAACAACAAAAGAACTTAACTTTGTGTGTTGGTCAGACCCATACCCAATTAACCATAGTTTTTCACGTTTGTGTGTCTTGTTGTAACATAATTGTGTGTGGGTGTAGTTAAACTTATATTTCTAGGTATAAGGAGGGGCAAGATCGTCTTGCACTAAAAGATAGTCGTATAGATAGGCTGGACTAGAGAAACTTCTCATTTCAGAGACATATCTTCTCCTTAAACTATTCACTCGAGAAATCTATTTCTCACACCTTTATTTCTCACGTACTTATCACCATCCACTCTACTCAGGCGGGACCCTAAATAACTTTCAAACTTATCTAATTACGACACCATAGGTGCTCAGTCTCCCTCAGCAAATGTCGAAGGGTATGAATGCTAATTGTTTCTGTTGCGTGCTGCTTGTATACACGCCAATTGCATCCTCGCATACGTCTATCTCTGCTTGTCTTACATTTGATGCCAAATTCCATCAATCTTAGCCTTGATGATTCATAGATTACAGTGTCGTTTATTTATTGCCCCCAGTATCTCTCCCTTATCCATATCCAATGCACCTTTCTATGGGTGCTCTTAAAGCTAGTATGTCAGCTCTTTCATTGCCGCGTACCTCTGCATGACCAGTATAGTAGATCCATATCAGTTCCATATGTCATAGATATGCAATAGGCATAGTGCACTGTTGAAATTTGAGCTGAAGACTAATACTTTTGGGTGGACTTTAATTTCTTTGAAATTTGTCTTAAAAATATCTCTCATATCAATGAAAGCTACTTGTGCATTCTTATTTTGATATCGCTGGCCGTTCCTCCAACTTCGCTATGAAGATATTTGTAAGATACCACATCGTTTACAGGTATGTATTCAAGCGCGTTACCTCAATTGTTTGCCGCATTTATTCCCATAAGTTGTGTCTATTCTCTGTAGATTTTCGGACCCATTTGTTCTGATCTCTCCTCCAGTATTATAATTTCGTACTGCATCTGGTTTTATTTAAGAATATCACAGTCATCAGAAATAACTAGATCGACGAGGTGTTTGGTCAAAGTCCACTGAATTCCATTTCTCACGGATGATGATGATGTCGTAATCCAATCTGTAGCTCACTAGCTGATCTAGGAATTGTTCAAGGGAAGGGTGATACATCAGAATGATAAGGCTAAAACACCCCCACCCCACTCCCCGCTCCTTATTTACACATATTTTTAGACAATTAAAAAACAAAATAACGAATTTTGAAACAAGTGTGACAACTTGATAGTTTTATTATACAGTAACTAAAAAATATTCATTTTTATTATTAAAAAATATAACTATTTTATAACATAATTACCATAAAAGTAAGATACAGCTATAATGAGACAAAATGTGATAAAAATTCTTACATATTTTATATCATAGCATAACATTTTTTAGTTTCGGATTGGCCACCAGATACATAAATTATCCGCCTCGTGTCGCAAAGTCTCTGCTTTTGTGGCTCGAGTGAAGTCCTCTTGTGTCACCTCCCTGACGCCTTCTTTTGTCTCATTGTTGTATGGCGGTTCCCTTTACTGCCTTTCATTGTCTCGCCACGTATAACAACTTGCAAACTACTTTGGTAACCTTCAGGGTACTTATTATTGTCCAGTATCAGACATGTTTTAATTCTCCCGTCGTCCAACCTAACGATTACTTACATTTCAGTTCTAGTTTTATTTATTCATCATGTAGCATGTCCTTTGCAGAACGTCGCTCTCATCACAGCCCGCCTGAAAGACTCTCGATCTCTAGCCAGCCCTCCTGCCTCCTCCATTGTCATGTTCAAGGTGTCTTCAATGTCCTGTGTCCACCGTCGTCTTGGTCGGCCCCTACCTTGCCTTCCGGGTACCATACCCTCCATCACTGCTCTCTCCAAGCCACTATGACGTTTAATGTGGCCAAAATATTTCAGTTTCCGGGACATGATATTGTTTATGAGCCAGTTTTCCTCGATGTTCAGGTCGGGTAGGATGTCTATATTTTTCTTCTTCTTGGTCCAAGATACTCAGATAATTTTTCTGTAACACTTTGCTTCGAAAGATTCAATTTTTTTCTGTAATATTTGAGTAATGGTCCATGATTCACATCCATATGTTGCTACCGGAAAGATGCACGTTCTCAGAAGTTTTACTTTTATTAATTTGCTGGTGTTATATGTCATAGGTTCTTCAGTTTATTTAACCTCTGCATTGCTATGGCCAGTCTCCTTCTGACCTCTTTTGAGCAGTCTCCATTGTTGTTAATAATGGAGCCAAGATATTCAAAATTTGTGACATTTTCAATTTCCTCATCATTGGTGGTAATGTTTGGTTGGCATCTTGTTTTGTCTGTGGACATTATCTTTTTTTTTTTTTTTTTGTGTTCAGAAAAAGGTTCTGATCCTCACTGTGTCTTTTGACAGACAGGATTAACTGTTATAGTCCCTTGGCACTGTTTGAAAGAATAACTGTGTCATCTGCGTACCTGAGTTCTGGGATCGCATTTCCACCAATTGTGAACGGATCGCAATGTTCACATTCTTGGTCACTCCGAACATTTCTCATTATATTTTCTGCATAGATGTTAAACAAGTATGGAGAGAAGATGCAACCCTGTCTTATTCTCCTTTTCACCTCAAACCATCCTGATGTTTCCCCCGCTACTCTGACAGCTGCTTGTTGTTCATGGTATAGTGTTTCAATTAGATGTATCAAATGCGCCGGAAACCCCATGTCTCTCATGATGTTCCACAATTTCTGATGTTGTACGCAGTCGAAGGCCTTGGTGTAATCTACAAAACAGGCATGAAGATCTACATTGTATTCTCTGCATTTCTCGAGGATGTTTCTCACATTAAAAATGTGATCTCTTGTACCTCTGCCTTGTCTAAAACCCGCCTGTACTTCATGTATTTCATGTTCTAACTTTCTTTCTATCCTCTTCATGATAATCCGCAAGAGGATTTTGCTGGCATGACTTATTAAAGCAATAGTACGATAGTTGGTACACAGTTTTAAATTGCCTTTCTTTGGGAGAGGGATATACACAGATCTTTTCCATGCTTTGGGCCAGATTGCACTGTTCCAGATCTTCACACATAGTGCATGATAAACGAGGACACTGGCCTCTCCTCCTGCTTGGATTAGTTCAGTTGGTATATCATCGCATCCTGGTGATTTCCCTTTCTTCAGGCTTTTGATTGCTGCACGTACTTCATCTAATATAGGCTCTGGCTCTCTCTCTCTCTCTTCACTTTCAACCGTCATTACGTAGATGAATTTAAAGGGAACTCCATAGTGAGCCATCCCTTCCTAAAGTGATTTTCTGCCTAATTTGTCGAAAGTTAGAAATTTGCCATAGTTCAAAAATATTACTTAACGTTACGTTATGAATTCCCTATGAAGTATATTGTCACTGTGTCTGTCTGGTTTGTATACAATATGTTTGGTCGAAAACCTGCACGTTCCTCCATCAACTGGGCTGTCCAAGGCCCCTTTCAATTCTGTAGCTAAGATCCTCTTCAGTACTTCTTGGCTGTTGTTGTGACAGGTTACATTGTTGTAGTTATTTACGTCCCTTTTGACCCTGGTAACACACGGGCAGTTTTTCGATGTGATTTATATGACACAAGTTTCAAGTCTCCGTCTTATTAATTTGTTGTTGCAGACGCTTCTACTTCCTTTTGCCAGATTTTCGATGTATGCGTCATCAGGTGTCCGATGAATTCGATATAGATATTCTTTGTTCACTTTTCGATGTCTTTCCTGTAAAGTCTTTAATCCCGTATGATGTTTTTTTTTTCAGTTTCTTTGGTTCAGTGAGACATCACCGTGTGTTTTTAGCAACAAAACTTTGTAAAGGAAAAACAAAGGAGTTATTAATTATTACATAAAATCTATCTTATCACATGGAAGAGCAACATTGATAATCAAATGAAAAGACTTCTGGTGGGACACAACAATGTTGATGCTCAGAAAAATGTCACGAATACAAAAATAAACATGAACTGCCAAGAAGAGTGTAATGAGGATGTCGTAAAAGATGCCAGCGAGCGAAGCAAGTTTATTAAACATACCAGAAGGAAGCAATCCGCCATTATGGGCATACTGTGATATAACTTACTGTGGCAACGAACAAAGCTGACGGAAAATAGACAGGACGATAAAGATAAAACTGCTGGACATTTTAACATCGCAGCATAGGACAGGAAACAAGTCAATAACAACATTGATCAAAAACCCAATGAGCAGAATTGGCGGAGAGAAACGATTGACTAAGCTAGCTGGGATGAGACTGCTAATAAAGATAGGAGACTACTACTGCAAGTAACAAAAATATTCTTCAACAATTACCATGTACATTACGTATTATGTTCTGTTTTTATTGTTATTTTGTTTTCCTTCAGTACTTACTTTACTTTTTTCCTTCCACTATTGCCGTTAAGCGTCATGGGGAGCTCAAGTTTACGTTCCCGAGTCACGTGTGTCGCTATGGCTGTGAGCCCGTGTTGTTGTAGGATGCCTGTGATGTTGTCGATGCATCTGCCTCTTGGTCATCTTCGTGCTCTGAACTCGAATCTTCTTGTATTGTAGGCGCGTAGTGGTAATATATCGGGCCACATTCTTGTGAGAACCTGTAGTGAATTTCTAAAAACAATATCTAAATTAATATATAACAGTATAGGGCATAAAGGCAAAAGATAAAAAAAGTACAAAAGAATTTTCTGCTGAAACGGTTGGTATCGCCTACGCCTTCAGATTATTATTTGCTAACGAATAGCCGAACAAAACGGTACCCAATTCTTCAAATTCGTCCTTGACATAATGTCACGTGAAAGATAATTTATTTTACCATCTTGTCCATAATGTTATTACTCTTTTAATGTTCTGTTTTCCGAGACATTTTGTATTTTCGTTTCTTTCATATTCTACCTACATTTTTTCACCTTCTCAACCCCACCCGAGGTTGTTTACGCTGGCCAGCTGCGGTCAGCTAACGCTAGACGTAATGTTATCTAAACGCACCTGTTCGACCAGAGAAACATTTCTCGGGTCCGCTTTAAGTGTTAGAACGAGCCAAGACGGTTTCTGTGAAAGAAACGGTTCGTTAGCGGCGGGTACCCTCTGTGGTCCCAACAGGGGAATTTCTCTGGTCGCTTTAAAACGTTTGATGACGAGCGGCTGGTACCCTTTGAGGCCTGGGGAACTTTCGCACGATTTCTTTTGTCTTACTCTAGATTACGTCTTTCGCCGAACGTCTGTAGAAATACGCACCAGGTGTTCGGGGGGAGCGTCCCTTGTGATCTATAAGAGTAGACTGGTTTTAATAGACAAAGACATTCGTGAATTTCCTGGCCCGAGATAGACCATTATGGAAATAAGGCAAACATTAACACAGAACTAAATGTTTTTTGCCTATTTCTTGGCATTTTTTCGGGGTGAGTTGACATAT
This sequence comes from Oreohelix idahoensis, assembly GCA_024509875.1. NCBI lineage: Eukaryota > Metazoa > Mollusca > Gastropoda > Stylommatophora > Oreohelicidae > Oreohelix > Oreohelix idahoensis. Next base: position 90,564 of record JAMPIV010013387.1, on the reverse strand, counting down.
CTTATAATTATAATATTAGATTCATGTTAGCTTTTATATATATCTGTTAGGGAAGTGAATTTATTTCTGAGGACTTCTCCTAGTAATTTATTCAGTGATAAGGTAGCGCTGTCTACGGCCTATTAAGTGGTGCTTACACTGTTACGGTTTATCACGGGTTAAATGTTAAACTTACAATAACAGATATTAGGCGTAGAATCAGTCCACGAATGCTTACCATTGGGTTAAGAGTCAGCAAAATTAACTGTCATTTCTGTAAGATAATGTCAGGTGTGGATTGTTCACTTTAAAACTGAATAGTGAGATGCAGGTAATAACTCTGGATTATAGGAGATAGTCACTTATTCCTTTTGATAGATATTTTTAGTGGCAAGGGAGGATCATTTTATGCTTACTTGTGGGGCTAGGCACTAGTCTATAACTTTCACTGAAAGCAGTCACCAGGCATAGATATAATTATATCTTATGATCTAGCCACAACTGTATCATTATAGCAAGAACATTGCCTTTCTATGTACTCATTTTGTGGAATGCTAATATATTTTCCAAAGGGGACATACGATTTATTTGTGTAATTTCAAATGCTGTAATCTGTTTATGTAAATTCATTTAATGTTGTAAGATGAATAAGCATATTCATTTAACTGTAACTACAGGTTAGGTTTCCTGTATGTTGAGATTGGGAGAAGAGGAGTAGATTTTTGATGTCAGAACATTTACTGATAGGTACCTGGGGGTGCAAAAGATATTAAGCCTATGCGGGCGCGTGTTGATAATTGATATTTTTAAGGAACAGGAGACATGGTTAAAGACAGCCCTAAACTATCATAGCAATAACTACAATAAATCTAATCCCATAGTGGAGCGAAACTTTCTGTATAAATTTAGTGTGATTTTAGCGTTGCTTGAAGTTAAAAGGTGTCTCTTTTGGGTCTCAGTTTCAGGGAGACCGACTCGCGAGAGCAGATTCCAGTCAGGCGAAGAACGAAATATTCTCTTCGATCTAGAGGGTTCTGAATACCGCTAGCGTCACGAATCGTCAACCCCGTTCCTGAATCAAAACCCCTTTTTGTCAACGCCAAGTTAAGCTCACGCAGTGCAACGGAGCCAACGCTAAATCTGGAATCGCCAAACGCAGTAGTAGTTCTCTACTCGCCTATTGGATTACCAGCCAGAGCATTGCGGCTTCCAGAATATCAAACCCGCTCAGCATGCCTATAGCAGAATTCCATATCACCCGCCTTTTTTGTGCCTAAACGGGGCACTCAGCAAACCACAGCCAAACCAGTTTAAACAGGATTTACAGCCAAGCGGAGCCTTGCGCCGGATAAGCGCGCCTGGGTCTCTTTGTCCTCAAGTGACTTCTTCTGGTGTATTTCCTGGATACTTAAAACCTCGCACGTCAGCAGGAGATAAACAGCGTCCCCCGGCCCAACTCGCGCCAGTAGGGGGGTCACCAACGATAGCGCCTATACAGTGATGTTATTCAGGTTAATTCCATCACCGATGGAGGATATATACGAAAACACCACTTACTGGAGTTACTTCAGCTGGTCCCCGAAAACCGAAGGACTGTCACTCGATTATTTATCTCTTTGTGTTCTACAGGTTTTATGAATGGTGATCTGTGTGTGTGGTTGTTGGTGTATATGATTATTTGATGAATATTTGATTATTGAGGTAATTTTATGTTGTTGTGATGATATGCATTATTTTCATGCTTTTCTCCTTTAATAAATTTTACACATTTATTAATACGCTGTTCACGACCTTTCCATCCATATTTGTATTTTTAGCTCTTTACTATAATCTCTATGTATGATAAGAGAAAAGAGAGAGAGCAGGAGTTGCTGAGACAGACATAAGTGAGTTGAGGCTTGGAGAGAGAGATCATTTTGATAAATCTTCTTCCAGGTTGTCTCAAGTCCATCTCCTATTTACACCTTATCTAAAGTGTAATCTATAACTCTGTCAGTCCACTATCCCTTGTCGATTTCACTACTGTTGTCCAACTCGACAAATACTCTACACTCTAACTCAACCACGACAAATGGTTTGGCTCGTCCGAGATTCTAGAGCCCATCAACCACGACAAATGGGGTCTCGCCGCGGAATTTGAACTACATCTGCAGCAATCGCAACAGATGAGGTTGCAGTCTGGTAGGAATCTCTCACAAGATTCTATTCTGATTCTTAGAGTTTAGTGTTCGGCAGATTATAGGAATTTCTTTCCCCTAGACATATCGAACTATTTCTTTTGGGTGGAAGTCGGAACAGCGTTTTTTTTTTCCACAGCAATCATAAATATTAAGTTACATTTATTGTTCATGCTACACATGAGACAGCTGGTAAAGGTTGATGGTATCACTGCTGAGTTTTTGGTTGACAAATCTGACGACTATTGTTGTAAAAGTCAGAAAATTTTTTTTTTAAGGGTTAATATTTTTTCAGGAGTAGCTCTTTAATCTGAGATAAGAAGCTACAGATAGTCAGTTACTAGCTTGCATTTGTACCAAGGGAGGGTGTTCATTCGGACGATAGTAACCAATCCTCTCAATAGCTTAGTACTGACAGAACTGGGGTGAAGTGATAGTAAGTTTTACATCACTTACATTTTTTGGAGTTTTTTGGGGGGTTTGCTTGTCGATCAGAGTAGCTACAAACTTTCTTGTTTTTTAAAGTTCCCAGGCTAGCCTAGATTTTATTGATTATTAAGTTAATCAGCACCTAGTGGACTAGGTAACTAAGATCTCTAGGTTCTATTCTTCTATAGTGTTTGCTCACCCTGATATAATGGCCGATCTAGATAAAGTGCATAGGATTGCCCTCGAGGTAGCTAAGTACATGGAGTACAAGGATAGCGAAATCCAGCCCTTTCTAGAATTTGCAGTAAGCCTGCAGGATCAATACGAGGTAGACAATTGGTTTGACAGCCGTTTAATCTTGGCATGGTCCTGTAAACAAACTGGGGAGAGTGAAGCATTCACCCGACAGTATGTAGAAGAAGTGATAGAAGATGAGAAGCAAAGGGAAAAGCAAAGACAAGAACGGGACAAGAAATTGGAAATGGAGCAACAAGAACGGGACAAGCAATGGGAAATAGAGCGCCAAGAAAGGGACAGAGAAAGCCAAGAAAGGAGCAGGCTACACCAAATCAGAATGAATGAACTGGATAGCCAAATTCGGAGGATGGAAACAGATACTAAATGTAGTCACTCTAATTCCCCTTCTACTGTGCCCTTAACGGTCAACGCCCCTGCAAACCTTGCGCCCATGAAAGAAAACTTGCCTGCTAAAACCGAACCCCAACTCCAGAAAATTGACTTTCCTTTGGACTTGGATCCGAAGCCCAAACAAGGAAAGAATTTACGTCGGGATAGCAGACCTAAGGCCACGGGGAAAATTACGCAACGTTCCCAGGCATGGAAACTGCTCAAAGGTGAGAGAGGTGCTAACAAGCATTGTAATACGGATTGTTCCCGTCTGGCAAGCGGCGAACCCCGAGCCTCTCACGCTCCAGACCGAGCAGCACCTAACCGACACGTGACGTCGAGAAAAGGGAGCCACACCCTATCACGTTATATTTCGCTAGATTCCCGGCCGGACAGCGAAAAACCATATGCAGAGGCGTATCCCTCCAACTCAACGATCGTAGAAAGGAGGTGCCGCTCCTCTCATCACCCTGAGCTTAAAAGGTGCAAGAATAAGTCGCCTGCTAAAAGGGTTAAACTTTCCAAACCGTTCCAAGGAACTTTGGAAAAACACACCGAGAGTTTTTTCTCGGGCACTTCGCGATCTAACGGGATCTCAAACCGTCCAGTCCTTTGCATGCAGACTGCGGAGCCTGTCAACCAGGAAGTGGATCTCGCATTGCAGGACAAAGTTCAACTGACGCCAGTAACTTCCTCAGGGGAGGGCAAAGTTGACGTTTATGATGGACACAGGGTTCCAGGCGAAGGGATCCCTGGTATTCCATTTGAGTCTCTCACACTTCTCAGGGCAGAAGACAGTGAGAAAAGCTGCCTTACTACTGTACAAGGAGCCATTGTTGAGAGCCTTGGCTCACGTCATGCTAGTAATGGGAAAGCGACTCAACAAACTCTGCAACTCGCAGATATTACCTATCTGTCTTCACGGATAGAAGCTACGGAGATCTGTTATGATTTAGTAGAACCCCAGAATGCGATCGATTACTCTTTGCTTCAGGCAGCAGAGTTTTCTCATTCAAATCGCATTATTCCAGTGGTCTCAACCCCACTGATGGACAGCAAAGTAGTCGCCTCCGCCAGGCCATTACAGAACAACTTGATCATTTCCGTTGACCAAGCCAGAGTTGTGACTGGCAAGGCAAGGAAAGCTCCAGACCCGCCTTTAGACGGCACAGGTCTGAAGATTGATCAATGCTCCCGCCGAAACAGCGGAGTAGGTGTGGAGAGGCAGAAGAAAAATGCTAGCATTTCTTCGGCCAACGAACGGCTTTATTTACCAACTAGGGTTACACGCGCGCGAAAAGTCCCTATAGACTGCAGCTATACAGGGTTATTCAAGTCCGCGACAGGTAAACCCATAACGGAAATTAAACAGCCCGAGTCCAGCAACGATTACACTGCACATAACAGGCGGATTACCTATGCAGTGGCCAGTGAGTTCAGGCGGGGCCGAAACTCACAACAGGTGCGGATAATTTTCCGGACCATGGACAGACAAAGCAAATTGGGGAAGGAAGGTCATGTTCACACGGAAACAGATTATGTCAGTGTTCAGTGGCCTCGCAAAATCCCATTCGCTGAACGTCTATTAGACAGAGGGAAGAAAAGAAATGAACTCGGAGCTACTCATACAGACAGACAGAAATTGGAAACGTATTTGGGTTATGAGTATAGGATGTTCCAATGACAGGTAACAAAAGACGATGGAAAAGATAAATTACTGTCATTTTTGTCCGTATTCCTCGAACTTTAAAAGGGGGGGCACTTGTCACGTGAAAGATAATTTATTTTACCATCTTGTCCATAATGTTATTACTCTTTTAATGTTCTGTTTTCCGAGACATTTTGTATTTTCGTTTCTTTCATATTCTACCTACATTTTTTCACCTTCTCAACCCCACCCGAGGTTGTTTACGCTGGCCAGCTGCGGTCAGCTAACGCTAGACGTAATGTTATCTAAACGCACCTGTTCGACCAGAGAAACATTTCTCGGGTCCGCTTTAAGTGTTAGAACGAGCCAAGACGGTTTCTGTGAAAGAAACGGTTCGTTAGCGGCGGGTACCCTCTGTGGTCCCAACAGGGGAATTTCTCTGGTCGCTTTAAAACGTTTGATGACGAGCGGCTGGTACCCTTTGAGGCCTGGGGAACTTTCGCACGATTTCTTTTGTCTTACTCTAGATTACGTCTTTCGCCGAACTTCTGTAGAAATACGCACGCCAGGTGTTCGGGGGAGCGTCCCTTGTGATCTATAAGAGTAGACTGGTTTTAATAGACAAAGACATTCGTGAATTTCCTGGCCCGAGATAGACCATTATGGAAATAAGGCAAACATTAACACAGAACTAAATGTTTTTTGCCTATTTCTTGGCATTTTTTCGGGGTGAGTTGACATATCTTATAATTATAATATTAGATTCATGTTAGCTTTTATATATATCTGTTAGGGAAGTGAATTTATTTCTGAGGACTTCTCCTAGTAATTTATTCAGTGATAAGGTAGCGCTGTCTACGGCCTATTAAGTGGTGCTTACACTGTTACGGTTTATCATGGGTTAAATGTTAAACTTACAATAACAGATATTAGGCGTAGAATCAGTCCACGAATGCTTACCATTGGGTTAAGAGTCAGCAAAATTAACTGTCATTTCTGTAAGATAATGTCAGGTGTGGATTGTTCACTTTAAAACTGAATAGTGAGATGCAGGTAATAACTCTGGATTATAGGAGATAGTCACTTATTCCTTTTGATAGATATTTTTAGTGGCAAGGGAGGATCATTTTATGCTTACTTGTGGGGCTAGGCACTAGTCTATAACTTTCACTGAAAGCAGTCACCAGGCATAGATATAATTATATCTTATGATCTAGCCACAACTGTATCATTATAGCAAGAACATTGCCTTTCTATGTATTCATTTGTGGGATAGTAATATTTTGTTTCCCCAAAGGGACATATGATTTATCTGTGTAATTTCAAATGCTGTAATCTGTTTATGTAAATTCATTTAATGTTGTAAGATGAATAAGCATATTCATTTAACTGTAACTACAGGTTAGGTTTCCTGTATGTTGAGATTGGGAGAAGAGGAGTAGATTTTTGATGTCAGAACATTTACTGATAGGTACCTGGGGGTGCAAAAGATATTAAGCCTATGCGGGCGCGTGTGGATAATTGATATTTTTAAGGAACAGGAGACATGGTTAAAGACAGCCCTAAACTATCATAGCAATAACTACAATAAATCTAATCCCATAGTGGAGCGAAACTTTCCGTATAAATTTAGTGTGATTTTAGCGTTGCTTGAAGTTAAAAGGTGTCTCTTTTGGGTCTCAGTTTCAGGGAGACCGACTCGCGAGAGCAGATTCCAGTCAGGCGAAGAACGAAATATTCTCTTCGATCTAGAGGGTTCTGAATACCGCTAGCGTCACGAATCGTCAACCCCGTTCCTGAATCAAAACCCCTTTTTGTCAACGCCAAGTTAAGCTCACGCAGTGCAACGGAGCCAACGCTAAATCTGGAATCGCCAAACGCAGTAGTAGTTCTCTACTCGCCTATTGGATTACCAGCCAGAGCATTGCGGCTTCCAGAATATCAAACCCGCTCAGCATGCCTATAGCAGAATTCCATATCACCCGCCTTTTTTGTGCCTAAACGGGGCACTCAGCAAACCACAGCCAAACCAGTTTAAACAGGATTTACAGCCAAGCGGAGCCTTGCGCCGGATAAGCGCGCCTGGGTCTCTTTGTCCTCAAGTGACTTCTTCTGGTGTATTTCCTGGATACTTAAAACCTCGCACGTCAGCAGGAGATAAACAGCGTCCCCCGGCCCAACTCGCGCCAGTAGGGGGGTCACCAACGATAGCGCCTATACAGTGATGTTATTCAGGTTAATTCCATCACCGATGGAGGATATATACGAAAACACCACTTACTGGAGTTACTTCAGCTGGTCCCCGAAAACCGAAGGACTGTCACTCGATTATTTATCTCTTTGTGTTCTACAGGTTTTATGAATGGTGATCTGTGTGTGTGGTTGTTGGTGTATATGATTATTTGATGAATATTTGATTATTGAGGTAATTTTATGTTGTTGTGATGATATGCATTATTTTCATGCTTTTCTCCTTTAATAAATTTTACACATTTATTAATACGCTGTTCACGACCTTTCCATCCATATTTGTATTTTTAGCTCTTTACTATAATCTCTATGTATGATAAGAGAAAAGAGAGAGAGCAGGAGTTGCTGAGACAGACATAAGTGAGTTGAGGCTTGGAGAGAGAGATCATTTTGATAAATCTTCTTCCAGGTTGTCTCAAGTCCATCTCCTATTTACACCTTATCTAAAGTGTAATCTATAACTCTGTCAGTCCACTATCCTTTGTCGATTTCACTACTGTTGTCCAACTCGACAAATACTCTACACTCTAACTCAACCACGACACATAAACACCCACTTTTTCCTAGTTCTAAGAAACATTTCCCTAAAATGCATTGTGGAACGAGAAGGGGGCAAGGATAGATGAAAATGCTAATTCGTTTCGCATTGATTTCAAACTAAAAGCCAACACTAGCACAGGGGCAAGCCTTGCCTTAGGGGTTTCCCCAAATACAATGAAAAAAGTTAGAATTGTGGACACTACGTCATGTAAACATATTTAGCTCTTATTATGAATGACCTAAGCTCTCGTATTCAGCTTGATATTACATGGAACAAAAAAGGAACGAGAGGTAGTTTAAAAATAAACAACTAACATAGAAAAAAAGATAGAATTTTGAACCAAACCACATAGCCCCTTAAAAATTGTATATTCGTGTACCTGAAGACTTGCTGACTAAGAATATGTTATTAGTTATATAAATAGTCCCTTAACTAGTTAAATATTGATAAAACAATACATAAAGATCAGAGATACTGTCAGGTCAAGTCATATCTGCTTAGATTGGATCGCATATTTTTGGGGAAAAAAGTAGGTGACAGATAGGCTAACATAGTACAGCGAATCTGATTGGGTGGCATTTGAAGGGAGACTAAATATTATTGGCTGACCTTTGAATAAACATAAATAGCCTAAGTAACGTAGGACAAGTTTGAATGATATTTTTTGAAAAGACTGTTTACACTGTAAAATTAAGAATGATTGGCTAACTAAAAAGATATTGTCAGAATAAGCGTAAGAGGGGACGCCATTTCTAAAAATATTTTCAACAGTGATAGATGAGATCAGGCTGTGCTTTAAAATACAAGTTCTAAGCAGCCTGGGCAATACGACAGATCGAAACTGTGTCAGTCATCGTCTCTGTGTATATTTCATTGAAAATTGTGGTAAGCTTGACATTTATTAACCTGTATTTTATATAAAAATTGAATGTGAAATAATAATATATGTCTGGACATGAGTGGGTCTAAAGCGAACATGAGGCAAAGCCTAAAGATTGATCCACCATGTGATGGACTGTCAGAAAGGTGTAAAATACAAGAATATGTATGACTGTCATAAAGGAGCATAACACCTATCCTATTATATGGAAGAGATTACAGCTGGAATTGCAGAGGCGTTGTAACTATTAGGGAAAGGAATACTGGTGTACATTGTCACATCAAAAATAAAATGGTGGCATAGGTTTGTATAAGGATATGATCCTTTTGTTTGTTTGTACTGTACATGTCCTTAACTGTGGACTATTAGTGTATGCTAGATATTACGAAGGATGCATACCTTCACATTTCAGAGGTCCTGGGTACTGACGTTAATGTGGTACCAAACGCTTGAAAACTGAATGATTCAGGACTCTGCCTGTTTACTGCGAGCCCATGCTAGTGGCCATTGTCTATCAAACAGGGAACCGATTGTCAAGCGAGCAGAGGAAAGGTTCAACAAATACTCTACTGCCCAGTTAAGTTCTCGTTCGGCACCTGAGAGCTCAACTACAGAACTTTAAAAGAACGATCTAATAACAGTGAATAAAACTGGGACAAATATTTAATAGTTCCACAAGTGACAAAATAGAAACAAACATTTCCAGAAGGACATGATTAAAACAACAACCTAGTATTATTATACCACCAGTATTACCTTAAAGTAGGAGAACACTACATAAATATATTCGATTAATAATTTTATATATATGGACGAATGATTTATTGTGCTATTTGACTGATGTAATTGATTATTGTGATTTCACTTTTAAATTGTCTGTCCTGATTACAAATAAATTTGAATCAGGATAATAAAACTGTAAAAATCTTATTTACACAAAATTCAACGTCAGTCTTAAATAAAATAGCCTTTTAAAGTGTCGTTTGTATGTTATTGTAGTAGTACTGTGTGCTGTTGTGAATAATAAACTATTTGTTTGTATGTTTGTTAATTATTGTGCTTCACACTCTACATTCATAACCCTAGACACAACACGAAGTCATTTAATATACTAATATCAATACATTTTGAATGAGATAAAGGGGGTGGTAGCGGAAAGGCACCCTGAAAAGTTCACAATACTACTGAGTAAATTCAGGGACCTTCATAGCTAATCTCATTTATTATAATACTAATACATAACTTACTTACTTAGTCGTTCCTCTTCTACCGTGAGGTGTAGAGGTTTGGAAGAGAGAGCGCCAGACTATCCCATCGGCTGTCTTTTTCCTGGCCTGGTTCCATTCTAGTCCTCGGTCCTTCAAAGATTGTCTAATATTGTCCTCCCAGCGGACTCTCTAATACATAACAACAATTCATAATATCAAAATCCACCACAGAACCACAAAACCACTTGATTTTCTGTGATTCTATATACTTGATGCTGGATGTAGATCCTACAATTTTTTCTGATGTCGTCATTGCTCGTTTTATCTCATTTCACAGGATATGATTTCCCCCCCCCCCCCCCCTCCCCCCTTGCTGTATTTCGGTCAGGGACGATGTTTGTCACTGACAGCATAGAGTTGGTGAATATTTTAGTATTCACTTTATGTGCTGTCAGTGATTGAAACGCTGAAGAATCAAAATATTGCCGACCTGGATGACCTAAGAGTAACATATCACAAACTCTGTCAGCAGTTCAAAAGAGTTGTGGTACAATGGATCCCTTCTTACTGCAACATGCCCGGAAATGAAGAGGCTGACAGATTGGCAAAGGGAACGGGGAAAGCTATCTCAACTTGACACAAGCATAACTTATGAAGAAGCCAAGAGTTATATCAAGCGCACACACAGGAGCAAGCTCGAAGCAGAACATCCAGGCCACAATAAAAACGATGCGTACTACCAGCTCAGCAGAAGTTGAACAAGTGGTAATCTTCAGACTTTGCATAGGCCACAACAGATTGCAATACCATCTACTCAACAAGTTAAAGATAGGAACTAATGTTGAGTGTAATTGCGGCACTGATATAATAACTTTTAAGCATCTACTTCAAAGGTGCCCAACATATGAGGAACAGAGAAAGCGCATATGGCCATCACCAGTGCCATTCCTGGAAAAGCTCCACGGAGATGTCAACAACCTCAGACTGACCACTTATTTCTGTGAACGTATTCAAGTTGACGTCTGAAAGTGAACGATGCAGAAGAAAAACAAATTTATGACAATGCGTTCTACAGCTGTATTGTTTTGACATTTCCACGGTCGCTCCAGCAACTACAAGTAAACGCCATTTTACATCTCTCTCCTTATGGCGTTCAATTGACAGAGTGGTTAGAGCGCTGGTCTCTCGCGGCAAAGGTGCCTGGTTCGAATCACGGTACCGACACGCTATGGTCTACTTAACTATAAATGGTTACCTGACTTTGCTCTTCGAGTTAAGGAAGGAAAAGGCAGCGAGGAAGGGAACTGGTCACCCCTCATCTCTCGATGCTGGACCTAGTATGATGAAGTCTCTAACACTTCACTCCCCTAAGGCAGTATCTGCTATGGGACTATCTTTACCGTTACTTCTTAAGGAGCATGAAGCCACCACTGTAGCTGGTCTTCCCCCCCCCCCTTTTTTGCAGGAAGTCTACAACAAGCATTCATATTATCTAGCAGTGGTGTTTTATGTAGCAATTTGTTTGATATGATGAGGCTGCCAGCCTCCCGTCTCACCCCCGCACAACCTCATATTGGTTGCCTTGTACGTCATTGTCTGAGTGAGTTGTAGTTCTATTCTTTCTTTGTCTCGTCAGATACACCCGAGAATACATTCTTACTTTCTTTCCCTCCTGTTTCTTGTGTGTCTGTCCGTGACGAAGGCCTTGTGGCCGCAACGTAGGTTTTTGTCTTGTCCTTTCTCTTAGTAAGACGTATTACTATTTGTGTGTGTGTGTTTTTATTTTGGCCATTCTACCGAGAATACACGGGGCAACTATAATCATCATCATAAGTTTCCTTTTCGTTCCCTAAGGAGCATGGGGCTATCATTGCGACTGGTCCCCTAGCAGAAGGAATGTACAAAACATTCACATGCTCTTGGAGCAGTGGTTTCAGCAGCTATTTGTTTTACATGATGAGGCTACCAGACTCCACGCACGACCTCATTCATATTAGTCGCCCCTGTACGACATGTCATTAGAATAATCTTAACAGCTTTTTTTTTTTTTAATTTTTAAAATAAATTGTTGCTTTCAGATTATTATGTCGGGGATCTTCTACAACGATTGCACGGTAGAGCCCCTGATACCCATGTACCTTCTGGTAGGGGGAATCCTCGCGTGTGTCAGGGACGTAGCCAACATCACCATGAGAAAGTGTCTGGACCCTGATTGCAAACAAGAGAATGAAATCACGCTAACTCTGGTCGCCTTCTTGTACACTGTTGGTGAATTTGCATGGTTCATAGCCGGTAATTTCAGAACATCCCCGTCTATAGTTTTTTGTTTCGTTTTTGTTTAGCAGTTTGAAAAAAAAAATTTCAAAACTTTATTATTTCATTTGATATGCAGCTTCTTCTTCTTCTTTGATCCTTAGCCTTCGACTGCCAAAGCAGTCAGTGGCCATCACGCCTGGTGGCGTCTTGTAGGGCAGCAACAAACTGCTTCCACCTTGCTCGGTAGGCGGCCATCCATCGTACAGTGCCCTAGCTCTGGTTCATTCTTTGCATCTCGGCCTTCACAGTTCTCCGCCAAGTTGTTTTTGGTCGGCCTCTCTTTCGCTTTCCTTCGGGGGTCCATAGCATAGCTGTTCTTGCGATGGCATCGGGGTCTCTCCTGAGGACGTGGCCAACCCAACTACAGCGTCTGCTAGCTATTATGGTGTGCATGTCCTCTTGGTTATTCTGAGTAAGTAGGTCTTGGTTAGTGATAGTATTCAGTTGATTTGCAGCATTGAGCCATAACTGTGGCTGATCTTCTTGCCGGAAGTTCTGAAGCTGGTCGCCTGACAGCAGACCGGCAACAAGCATTCACGTGCCCCTGCAGAAGTGGTTTCTGTAACACTTTTTTTAATATCAAGAGGTTGCCAGCCCCATGCACAACCTCATATTAGTGGCTTGAGCCTGTCCTTGGGATTTTTCAAGGTGGCACGAGATCTCCTAAAGGCGCCCCCCCCCCTTTTTTTTTCCCAACTCACTGTGCAGTAGTGTATTGTACTCTTACGAGTACTGTTACACGTACTCTTAGGGGTTGGAGTGGCTAAGAGGTATGGCGTCCGCCTCTAATTCTAACGGTACCGGGTTCGCTCCTAGTTCAGGGAATATAAGTGATGGACATTTCTTCTTCAGAACCAGTGATTCCTAATGATGTCATACTCCCCCCCCCCCCCGCACTGCCCTACCCCATCTCCTGCATAGTGAAATAGGATGCCTAACTTCTCGGATAAGGGCAAAAAATAGGTTGTGCCGTGTGCAAGTTGCGCACGTTAAAAATGTCTCAGCAGTTTGAAATCGTAAAGAGTAGGCCATATGCCCGCTGCCCTGACAAAATTTACAAATCTGCCCACCACAAACATATTTATAGAATGTTTGATTCCTGTATACACACATTGGGATCTTCGTCTGTGCTACGGAGGTCGTGCAATGTGCTGGTCTAATGGATGAGATCGGAGCACTGATAGAGTTGTCCGTTTGGAATGAAGAAGGTCCTTACAAAAACCCAAACCAAACTCTTACGACAGTCAGTTTCCCACTGTTAAACTGGATCAGACTGCAGTTTCTGCAAGTTATATTTATTGTAGCATTTTATCAACATACGAGTATAGGTACAATATGTTTCTAGTGATAGGAAACTCTATACAGAGCGATACAACAGGAGGCAATCTAATCATCAGAAGGGTTCCCCACGTCGATCAAGCGTTTCGGCCCCTTAATTTCCTTTACACTCTAAGAAAAAAAGGGGGGGGGGGGGCGGGCTCACTTGGGTCATGACTCCCAAGTGTATGCCCCCTGTTGTCTAGTGCAGAGAATTGAACCCCCTCCACTTTGGTTGCAGCTTTCAAATTCAACTCCTATTTTATGCCAGCTGGAGGCAATTGTGAAAGTAACCCCTATGTTAAAAACGAATTCTGATTTGTCTTCTACTTTTTTTGTGGTGGGTTACTTTCCATTGCCTTCCTGACTCCCCTAAGCATCTTTGCACTGGCTGGTGGAAACTTGATTGCATTCCTTTTTCCCGTCTAAGAAGTGTGTGAGATCATCATCAGGCAGATCAACTAGAATATTCTCAAATCTTATTGTAAGTAATAGTTTCTTTGTTCATTATGAATATCATATGGACGCCCAAAGTTCTGTATTTGAAAAAAAGGAATAATATTGGCATACATGTACAGGAAAACTATCATATTCCTATAGGCAAATAATTCTTTATTTCGGAATGTTTTTTTTCTTTTAAGGAATTAATATTTTTGTTTTTTTAATTGTCTTTTTTTTCAAATACATTTCGGCGTCTCTCCCAGGCCATCTATGTTAGTCGCCTTGTACGACATGCATGAGGGTTCAGTAGTCCTATTCCTTCTTAGTTTCTTCAGAGGTTTCCCAGGAATTACACAAATACAAGGGGGTTGATATAAGTCTTGGGCCTGACCATGAAGGACATGTCACAGAGAGCTGAAATTTTGTATAGTGTTTATTCCTTTTCAATATAGCCACCGTCTGAATTGACACACTTCTGCCATCTCTGCTTGACCTTGAAAAGACCTTGGGAGTAAAACACCCTATTTTTCAAACTAAACCAGTCATCACATGCCAGTATAACCTCTTCATCGCTGTCAAAATGATTTCCTTTAAGCTGTTTTTTAAGATTTGGGAATAGAAAAAAGTCTGATGGAGCCAAATCTGGAGAATATGGTAGGTGTGGAAGAATTTCAATATTCAAATCGTTGGCTGCTAGCTGCACAAGCCGTGCTTTGTGAGAGGGCGCGTTGTCTTGAAGCAAAGGACGATTTTGAGTGCGCGTTATCCCTCGTTTCCTGGTCACAACCTTTCTTAGTTTAGTGAGAAGATCTGCATAGTACTGTCCATTAACTGTATTTCCACGAGGCAGATAATCTTTCAAAAGGACACATTTGCCGTCCCAAAAAACAGTCAGCATCACTTTTCCTGCAGATTTCTGCGCTTTCGGCTTGACAGGTGTTGGGGAGCCCGGGGTTTTCCATTGCATGCTGACAATTTTGGATTCGGGGTCATAATGGTGTACCCAAGTCTCATCTACTGTCACCATGGTCTCCAAAAAATTTTTGGACTGACACTTTTTGAGCAACTGTTGACAGCAATTTACCCTCGTTTGCTTCTGTTCACGTGTCAACAGTCGCGGAACCCAGCGTGCACACACTTTTCTCATGTTCAGTCTGTTGTGTAAAATTCTAAAAACGGTTCTTTCATTTAGTTTTACTCTACTAGCTATCTCCACAATTGTCATTTTTCGATCCTGGTCAATGATTTTCTTCACTCTTGTTGCATTTTCATCGTTGCACTCTGAGGCTGGTCTACCAGATCTTGGCAGATCAGCAACATTTGAGCGGCCGCACTTAAACTGTTGACACCAGTTTTTTACCGAAGTATATGAAGGACAAGAATCACGAAACACTGGTTCCATCTCCCTGTGTATTTCTGTAGGTGTTTTTCCCTGAAACATCAGAAATTTTATCACAGCTCTGGCCTCCTTCTTTTCCATTGTTTTGTCAAATCTTTGGAGCAGCAGATCCGGTCAATAGGGTGCATTGCGCTGTGCACCGTAGCGGAAAAACCCATTGAAGAAACAAACGCGTACTTCACACATTCAGTGCAAATATTATGAACTTTAAATGTGCCAAGTTTCATCTTCCTCCTATGACTCCTTCATGGTCAGGCCCAAGACTTATGTCAATCCCCTTGTATTCTAAGGAAAATAAAATTCTGAAGCATTTTCTTGCGCAGTGCAACTTTCTGAAATCATTACTACATACAGCAATGAACGAAGTAGCATTTGGCAACAACCTATTTCACTCCACGAAAAACTATTTGGAGATGTCTGGAACTTTGAGCTGATTACTGCCTTTATTAGAGTCATTAATGTAGAAGTCTGAGTGTGAACGAGATGTCAGGAACCTTGAGCTGATTACTGCCTTTATTAGAGTCATTAATGTAGAAGTCTGAGTGTGAACGAGATGTCAGGAACCTTGAGCTGATTACTGCCTTTATTAGAGTCATTAATGTGGAAGTCTGAGGCGAACGAGATGTCAGAAACCTTGAGCTGATTACTGCTTTTATTAGAGTCATTAATGTGGAAGTCTGAGGGCGAACGAGATGTCAGAAACCTTGAGCTGATTACTGCCTTTATTAGAGTCATTAATGTGGAAGTCTGAGGGTGAACGAGATGTCAGGAACCTTGAGCTGATTACTGCTTTTATTAGAGTCATTAATGTAGAAGTCTGAGGGTGAACTAGATGTCAGGAACCTTGAGCCGATTACTGCCTTTATTAGAGTCATTAATGTAGAAGTCTGAGGGTGAACGAGATGTCAGGAACCTTGAGCTGATTACTGCCTTTTTTAGAGTCATTAATGTAGAAGTCTGAGAATGAACGAGAGGTCAGGAACCTTGAGCTGATTACTGCCTTTATTAGAGTCATTAATGTGGAAGTCTGAGGGCGAACGAGATGTCAGAAACCTTGAGCTGATTACTGCCTTTATTAGAGTCATTAATGTGGAGGTCTGAGGGCGAACTAGATGTCAGGAACCTTGAGCCGATTACTGCCTTTATTAGAGTCATTAATGTTGAAGTCTGAGGGTGAACGAGATGTCAGGAACCTTGAGCTGATTACTGCCTTTTTTAGAGTCATTAATGTAGAAGTCTGAGAATGAACGAGATGTCAGAAACCTTGAGCTGATTACTGCCTTTATTAGAGTCATTAATGTGGAAGTCTGAGGGTGAACGAGATGTCAGAAACCTTGAGCTGATTACTGCCTTTATTAGAGTCATTAATGTGGAAGTCTGAGGGCGAACGAGATGTCAGAAACCTTGAGCTGATTACTGCCTTTATTAGAGTCATTAATGTGGAAGTCTGAGGGTGAACGAGATGTCAGGAACCTTGAGCTGATTACTGCCTTTATTAGAGTCATTAATGTAGAAGTCTGAGTGTGAACGAGATGTCAGGAACCTTGAGCTGATTACTGACTTTATTAGAGTCATTAATGTGGAAGTCTGAGGGCGAACGAGATGTCAGGAACCTTGAGCTGATTACTGCCTTTATTAGAGTCATTAATGTGGCAGTCTGAGGGCGAACAAGGAAGAAGAAGAAAACTACAAACTTACCTACGGATGACGTTTGTAACGCTGAGAGACTTCTATCGTTTAGCCAAATGCAGGTAAAAAATATAGTTTACTCTATTTTTGAAGTGCATGAGGAATATTTGGACGTTTTATTTTTCACTGTTTACGACACGATCGGAAGGATTGAAGTGGCATGACAAGATCACTAATGTTTAACTGATGACAAGATCACTAATGTTTAACTGATGACAAGATCACTAATGTTTAACTGATGACAAGATCACTAATGTTTAACTGATGACAAGAACTAGACAAGTGCCAGAGGAACAAGAGAGTGAAAAAACCTGATGATGAAGATGGTTAGGAGACACATTGAGGACACCTGTTGATAGCTTCACAAGGTAGTTTTCGTTCTGGAATCCCTGGAGTACGAGATTATGAGGGAGACCAATGAACACATACAGAAGAGAAATCGACACACACGTGACAGAGGCAAAGTAGACATGGAAAAAGCTTGAGCAGACAGCACGGGACCGGAAGACTGAACATAAACTTGTTGAAGTCCAAAGCTCCTTGGGAAGTGAAAAAATGGGTGGAGGGAGGGGTTGCTTTGTGACGCAGGCGCTAATTAAAAAAAAAAATTTTTTTTTAATTTGTTACACGCGACACAACAGAGTTGAGTAGAGCCTTGATTCCGGTGGAAACACTGTCTAGACCAGGCTTGGGCACACTTCAGCATGCCAAGATGTTCTTCTACTTTTACAATGAGACCGCGATCTTCCAAATAGTCCTACAACTTTTATTACACCCTCTTGTTCAGCTTTTCGTCCGTAAATAATAGAATAACTCCACATGCACATGAAATGAAAATAGCATTTCAGGCAAACAAACAATAAACGGTTATTAATTGAAGGCAAACACAAAAAATATGTGCAAAGAAAATGATACTGCAGTAATAAGAACAAATTCCATCAAACACACATGACTGAAGTAATAATAATATAATAAACGATTTTACAATACAGACAACGATGTTCGTGGGCATTCTATCGTCTCAATTCTCAAATTTCGATTAGAAAAATATTCTACGTTAAAATAGTAAATAAAAAAAATTATAAAGAAAAAACAAAACAAAACAGTTTGATATGTGAGGCGGTCCACTTAAAATCTCATAGCGGTCCACTTACAATCTCTCAGCGGCCCACCACTACATGTTTTTAACTAATCTTCTTTTACCATTAAAGTATATATGCCCCATTTGGCTCCCAGGGGAGACAAAACAAAAGAGTAGGACTACTCCATCCCCAGGCGTGTCGTACAAGGCGACTAATTAGAGGTTGAGCAAGCGGGATGGCAACCTCATCATATAAAACATATGGCCACAGAGACTACTGCTGCAAGAGCACGTGCATGCTTTGATCCGGGCTTCATGCGAGCGGGCTAGTTGCAGTGGTAGTCCCCATGCTCCGTTAGCGGCCCAAAATAAAACGATGAGGATTAAAGTTTATATGTTAACATCATTTTTTTTCCTCCCTCCCTCCCCAGGATCAGTGTTTGTCTATATGACCTTTGGCCACTACCAGGGCAAGGAGTCTCAAAAACCTGATTACTGCAACCAAGTGCTGTTTATCTACGCCTTCGTGGTCACCACAATCTCCTACGTCCTCCTTATCTTGGTCTTCGCCCTCTCGTGCTGCACGGTACTCGTGGCGAAGTGCACGGACACCTCCAGCCCGTCAAGGCCAGCCAGGCCATAATGGTGGTCAAAAAAAAGGAGATATGAGAGTTTTCCATGAGGAGTTTTTTTCTAGGGAGAGCTTTCTGAGGGAGATTTTGTGCGAGAGATCTATGTGAGAATGTGTGTCGAGCAGCATAAGCAAGATAACTGTTTGGAAATAAATGTTTTTATTTTTATTTCTTCACTCGGTCTCACCGTAAAAATTTTATTGAGAATTCATTTTGATTTTTAACATCAAATGGTAGAAAACAATACATGTGTTGTTATGAATATTATTTTGAAGCTCTTAAAACAGAATCTAGGAACTGACTCGTGATGAGATTGATTGGATATTAAACATTTGGAACATAACTTCCTCCAAGAACACAAGAACATAGTCTAAAACATCTAGAACATAACTCCTTTCAAGAACATAGTCTGCACACATCTAGTACATAATATTCTTCAAAAACATAACATAGACACATCTGGAACACAACTTCCTTCAAGAACAAATCTAGATGCATCTAGAACATAACACCATTCAAGTCCAGACACACCTAGAACATAACACTCTTCACGAACGAAGTCTAGATACATAAAGAACATAGTCTAGACACATCTAGAGCTTAACTTCCTTAAAAAACATAGTCTAGACATATGTAGAACATAACTCCCTTCAAGAACATAGTCTAGAAATATAAGGACCATAACAAAATTCAGAAACATAGTCTAGACACATCTAGAGCTTACTTTCCTTCAAGAACAAAGCCTAGACACATCTAGAACATAACACCCTTCAAGAACAAAGTTTAGATATATAAGGAGCATAACAACATTAGGGAACATAATCTAGGCATATCTAGAGCTTAACTTCCTTCAAAAACATAGCCAAGACACATCTAGACCATAATTTTCTTCAAGAAAATACTCTAGACACATCTAGAATATTACTCCCTTCAAGAATAAATTTTAGACGCATCAAGAACATGACACTCTTCAAGAGCATAGACACATCTAGAGCTTACCTTCCTTCAAGAAAATAGTCTAGACACATCTAAAACAAAACATTTTTCAAGAACATAGTCTACACACATCTGGAACAGAACGCTCTTGAAGAACATGGTCTAAAACATCTAGAATATAGCTCCTTTAAAGAACATGGTCTAGACCCATCTAGAACATACCTCATTTCAAGAACATAGTACAGGCACATCTAGAAAATATCTCATTCCAAGAACATAGTACATATACATCTACAACATAACCCATTTCAAGACCATAGTCTAAACACATCTAGAACATAACGCATGTCAAGAAAATAGTACAGACACATCTAGAACATAACTCATTTCAAGAACATAGTACAGACACATCTAGAACATAACTCATTTCAAGACCACAGTCTAGACACATCTAGAACATAACTCATTTCAAGACCATAGTCTAGACACATCTAGAACATAACTCATTACAAGACCATAGTCTAGACACATCTAGAACATAACTCATGTCAAGACAAGTCTAGACACATCTAGTATATAACTCATTTCAAGAACATAGTACAGACACAACTAGAACATAACTCCCTTCAAGAACATAATCATCAATTTTCTTATTCGCTCCCCACGGAGCGTTGAACCACCACTGCAACTTGCCGCAATACAGCTGGGGTTTCTGTAACTGTGCGTTTTACATGATGAAGTTGCCAGACCCATTCACAACCTCATATCAGTCGCTTCTTGCGACACACGAAAGTGAGCACTAACCTTAATCTTTCTCTGTCGATAGAGACCCGGGAAACTCCACCGGACTATTCAAGAATATAGTCCATAAAAATTCAAATAGGAAGCGCATCATACGCTAAAGAATGTTATTTGAATGTTTTCAACAACAACAACAAAATAATAAATAAATAAAAATACTAGAACGATCCTAACTCAAACGGATCTTTGCAAGGACAAATTGTTGGGGTGTCTCTTAAAAAGTATTTTTTTTTTTTAAATGCCGTCAAAACTAAAAATTATATTTGCAAAACATCGTCTCAAGTTGTTACATTATAACACATAAAATAGTTAATAATGTTTTGTATCATCTTATAGTTTTACCTATATAAATAGTTGTGTTAATAATAAAACGAATAATCTTATAGCATTAACAATGAAAAGATTGTTAATAATGTAATGTATCGATAAGTTCGCATTTCCTGTTTTAATATTTTGTATTTTCCAGGGAGGTAATGAATAAACTACGTTAAAAATTATGTTGCGGAGTTATGAACCTTGTTTTTCATCTTCGCTAGTTATTCTTTAATTCTTCCAATGGTGTATTTAGGAGACAAAGAAAGAATAGACAACTGTTTCCGTTTCCTCAGCCAGGGCTTTAAAAGACGACTAATATGAAGTTGTGCGTAGGGCTGGCAAACTCATCATGTAAAACAAATTGTTACAGAAACCGCCCGTTGCAAGAATACATAAATGCTTTGTGTAGGATTCTTGCAAGGAAACCAGCTGCTGTGGTGGTTGCATGCTTCGTATGGAGCAAACACGGAAATTATGATGATGATTAGTCCTCTTGCTTTCAAATGATTTCATGTAATTGATGAAGGACAGATATAGCTATATTCACTTTCCGTTGAGAGTTCAGTTCATGTTCTCAGCATTCATGTTCTCAGCGTGAAATCAATCAGTCTATCTATCTATCTATCTATCTATCTATCTATCTATCTATCTATCTATCTATCTATCTATCTATCTATCTATCTATCTATCTATCTATCTATCTATCTATCTATCTATCTATCTATCTATCTATCTATCTGTCTATCTGTCTGTCTGTCTGTCTGTCTGTCTATCTATCTATCTGTCTGTCTATCTATCTATCTATCTATCTATCTATCTATCTATCTATCTATCTATCTATCTATCTATCTATCTATCTATCTATCTATCTAACTGTCTGTCTGTCTGTCTGTCCGTCCGTCCGTCCGTCCGTCCGTCTATCTATCTATCTATCTATCTATCTATCTATCTATCTATCTATCTATCTATCTATCTATCTATCTATCTATCTATCTATCTATCTGTCTGTCAATTGATAGTCAGTCGGGGTTTAGACCTAAACATTCATGTCACACAGCTCTAACTAAGATGATTGACAACTGGCACTTAAATATTAATAACGATAACATATGTGGGGCAGTTTTTGTAGACTTTAAAAAAGCATTTGACAGATCACGCTATTTTAATTAGAAAACTAGAAACATCAAAAGTAAACCTTCAACTAGTGACGATAATTAAATTATTCCTGTCAGACAGAAAACATATAGTTTCTTACAATAACTCTTGCTCAAACCCAACAGTAATAAATACCGGCGTTCCTCGGGGCTCTATTCTTGGGCCTCTACTTTTTGCCATATACATTAATGACCTTCCACTACACGTCGAGCATGCATCCTGTGACCTATTTGCTGATGACTGTACTGTCTACACGAATGATACAAGTTGCAACACACGCGAAGTATCGTTACAAAAAGATACAGACAATCTGATTAAGTGGAGCATCGGAAATCGCATGCTAATTAATATAATGAAAACAAAGTGCATGTTAATATCAACTAGACAAAAATTACAAAATTCAGAGAAAACAACACTTCAGACCTATATTGGTACCTCACCAATTGAAAACGTTAATGAACATAAAACTCTAGGAATAGTCGTTGACCAGCATCTAAATTGGAACTCACATGTTCATGCACTGACCAAGCAAACGGCACAGAAAGTTTACCAGTTAGCTAAAATCAAACATTTCCTAGACGAAGATGCACGAAAATTGTTCTATATGTCTCACATACAAACAAACCTTGACTATTGCTCCACAATCTGGGATGGTTGTTCTATGTCCAACACTAAAAGACTCCATTCACTACAAAAGCGTGCAGTGCGTCTAGTTTCTGACAACTGCCAAACACAGTGTGTAGATCTATATAAAGATCTCAAAATACTGCCTCTAAGAAAGCGCTTTCTATTCAACAAATCTAAATTTGTTCACAAAATTCTGTCACAGAATGCTCCAATATATCTGTGGCCAATGTTCAAATACAATGAAAGACGCAGTCAACGCCAAGTGCCTAAGCCTAGGCTTGACTTATTCAAGAAAAGCTTAGCTTACTCTACTGCTCATCTTTGGAACTATCTTCCACATTATCTAAAAGATAACAACCTCAGTCCCTATTCATACAATCGTAAACTTTTTGAATACTTTATGAGTTCTGATTATCTGTATTTTTCCGAACAAATGATACAATATCGAATGTAGGTTTAATGATGATGTTAGTGCTTTTCAACATATTTTGTGTCATGGTAATACTTAGTTTGTACTTTTCAACATATTTTATTTCATGTTTATAACTAGATACTGTGAATGTGAGTATGCTATTATTTTACCTTTACAACGTTAATTCCTTGAATTGATGGGTAAAATACCTTGTATAAGTGAGAATAAATGAAATCTGTATAAAAGACGAGAGAAAGGAAGGGCAGAATGTCAGACGGGCCTGCGTGCCCAATTCTCAACCCTTTGAAAATAAAGTTCTATCTATCTATCTATCTATCTATCTATCTATCTATCTATCTATCTATCTATCTATCTATCTATCTATCTATCTATCTATCTATCTATCTATCTATCTATCTATCTATCTATCTATCTATCTATCTATCTATCTATCTATCTATCTATCTATCTAATCTATCTATCTATCTATCTATCTATCTATCTATCTATCTATCTATCTATCTATCTATCTATCTATCTATCTATCTATCTATATCTATCTATCTATCTATCTATCTATCTATCTATCTATCTATCTATCTATCTATCTATCTATCTATCTATCTATCTATCTATCTATCTATCTATCTATCTATCTATCTATCTATCTATCTAATCTATCTATCTATCTATCTATCTATCTATCTATCTATCTATCTATCTATCTATCTGTCGTGAAACATTCTAAATCCACATATATAAATTAAAAGGTAAATGTAAAGCCTAACACATAAATTCAATAAAAGGAAAGAGAAATGGTTAAAGACCCGTGCTTTCCAATAGCGTACGCCTGTGTTAATAGAACGTCATGCTAGTTGAACAATAAAAACCCCTGTTTTATGCTTCGTCTGCATATTCTCACGCTTTCACGTTGATAGTAAAGCCTACTGCATCACTACACGCTTTCTACACTAAAACGTGTACTGTATTTCTAAGAAAACCTTGAGCTAGGCACCCTGCGTAATGACCTAAATTAATACTTCCATTAATTTCATTTTATACACGGCGGGATGAAAAGACAGATGAACTTAGGATAGAAAGAAGGGAGGGCTGAAAGCAGGAACGCATGCAACCCTAACACGCGTCTCGCGATATACAATTAATGCCACCCTCCCCAAGCGAAAGGCCAGAAGCAATACTTTTTTTCAGATGGACAGTGATAAAAAACACTACCCATACGAGAGTTAGGTTTAAAAACCTGAAAAATGCTTATTGGGAAACATGACATTATACTGGTTTACGTTTGAAAGCCTGACAGTACCCAGACACCACATCGTATCGAAGTGAACAGGAGGTAGAAGAAAATGCACATTTTGAACGCAGCCACCTAGCTCCCTTAAATTTATATAATTGGGTTCCTT
Organism: Oreohelix idahoensis; assembly: GCA_024509875.1. Lineage (NCBI taxonomy): Eukaryota > Metazoa > Mollusca > Gastropoda > Stylommatophora > Oreohelicidae > Oreohelix > Oreohelix idahoensis. The sequence goes on along the minus strand of JAMPIV010013387.1, from coordinate 66,283 downwards.
AGGACTTGCTGACAAAGAATATGTTAAACGTTACGCAAATAGTCTAGGAATTAACAAATTATAGCCAAAATAAAATGGTGGTGCTGTCAGACAACACCAAAATCAGAATTGCGCAGTGGCAGGTTTTGAAACCACCATTGTACGGGAAATGGGCCTCCATGTAAAATCCTATTTGATTGGATAGAAATAAATGTAAGGCTAAACACGATTAGTCGGACTATAAATACTAATTTTTTGTTGTTAGGGAAACGTGAGTAGGGGTACTTTTTTTTTGAAAAGCTGTGTAAACATGGCCCGATTGGGTAGACCCGCCAATATAGTCAATTAGGAGCGTCAGGTCAGTGCCACATGTTAAAATAAACTTACTAAGAAACAGTGCGTTGAGAGCCAGATCATATTTCTCTAAATAAAAGCCTGGGACAGAGGCGGATCGGAATTTGTGCCATAATTTGTGCCATTATTCATCGCCAGTCAACGTATCTGTATAATATTTCCATGAATTGTGGTAAGCTTGATATATTCAATATCTTTTTAATGAAAATTGAATGTAAATTGATAATTTATGTCTGTATATGTGTGTGGTTCAGTAGCGAACATGAGGCAAGGCCTATATAGTGCTCCAACCTGAACAGAAGGTGTCGGAGAAAAGTAAAACTGCATGGAATTGCCAAACAGTACACTGACACCTATCTTATTGACTAGAAGGAACTAATGCTGGAATTGCAGAGGCGTAGTAACCATTTAGGAGGAGAATACTGGTGTAAATTGTTTCAGATGAAGATAGCAGTTGGCCTACCGCTCTGAACTCAGTGTTTGTTATGTATTGTGTTCAGTGTGGAAATAGATTATAAATTAGTTATGAAGTAGGAGGTACAACCTTCTTGTTTCAGGGACTGTGGTCCTAGTTATTGAAGCAGCACCTGGTCTGAGTTTTGCTGAAATCCAGAGGCTGACAGCATACTCCTTGGTCCAGATAGCGACCAGTGAGGTGTCTCCAGAACACAGGAAGCAATCGAGCAGAGGAGTCTTTTCCTGCCGCCATCACGAAAGATAAGCTTCTGTGGCCAGAGTAGCTCAACATTATGTGCCCCTCAAAAATTGACATTTTGTTAACCACAGAGGGACACTTAATTGGTTCAAATGACAGGAACTGTGAACTTTTACCAATACTATTTCCCCGATAATCAAACACTTGAAGTCATGATGAAAAACAACAACAAGCTTGAACAAAACCAGTATTACCTCATATTACTACTGCACAAATTACACACATAGAATAATAATAATAAACTATGTCAATACAAAGTTCATATATATAAACTGTGTACATAATACTTGTAATTACATTTGATTGTGATTCCTGGTTCACTGTGTAGTTGAATCAGGATATCCATTATTGACAAGAATTAATACATATATTTTTAAACTTAATCACTTGACTCATTTAAGATAGTCTTATAGAGTGTTATATGTGTGTGAGTGTCACAGTGTTGTAAAGTGTTGTGGAATAAATTAAATTGTTTATCTGTCTGTTGTTGTTGTGACTTACACTTCATCATTTTCATAACCCTAGACATTTAACGTAGTCATCACAATATTCCAGAATAATTCTGACTGAGGTATAATATGTGGTAGCAAGTAAGGTCATCTGTAATACACCACACTTATTAGATACAGATACCTTCACAGCTGATCTCAGTCAGTACACTAAGTCCCCTATAAATATTTATAACATCCCACTTTACCACATATATTGGGGTCCTGTCCGGGATTTTGAATCTTTCCCTATTATAAATATTGGGGGTAATTCACTTCAGGGAATAATAAAAATTAAAAGGTATCCTTGGGTGAAAATAAATAACGTTGAGCTCTCAGTGCCTGTGGTTGTCATTGGATATTTAGTTAGAGATTGTATTGTTTAGTTAGACATTATATAAATTTACCTGTTAGAAAATGGCGGACCTGGCCAAATTTCGATCTGCTGCTGTGCAGACTGCTAAAGAGTTAGGAATGGACGGGCAAATTATGATTGCTTATGTCACTGCTGAATGTGACAAATATATTGAACGTGAAGAAAGAAGATTAGAAAAAGAGGCCGAAAGAAAATTAGAATCTAAAAGATTGGCGGAAGATAAGAGAATAGAGGCTGAAAAAGAAATTAAGAGGTTGCAGATTGAGGCTGAGGCTAAGAGGTTGCAAATTGAGGCTGAGGCTAAGAAATTGGAAGCCGAGGAAAGAAGACAGGCTGCAGAAAGGGAAGACAAGCGATTAGCTGCAGAGAGGGAAGCAGAAAAGGAGGAGAAGAGATTACAAAGGGAACATGAGTTACGACTAAGGGAGTTTGAGTTTCAAGGCCATGCTCCTGAAAATGGTGCCAGTCCCTTTGCCTCTGATGCTACTGCTAGTCAGGGAGCCTCAACCTCAGCTATGAACTTTCATTTAGATCATTTTGTTGAGAAAGACGATGATATTGAGAGCTATCTAAATAGATATGAACTATTAGCTACCACGTATGGGTTAGAGAGAGAAAGGTGGAGCTTAAAGTTATCTCAAGGTCTTCGTGGGGCAGCTTATGAAGTTTTTGCCAAAATGAGCAGAGGTGATCAAGAAAATTATGACATGCTAAAGCAGGCTCTTTTGTTAAGATATGAAAAGAACGCAGAATTTTATAGGAAAAAATTTAGGAATGCTAAACTACTGTCAGGTGAAACCTATCACCAGTTCTCTGCACGGTTAGAGACATACTTGGAGAAATGGACTTCTCTGGGGAAAACCCAAGATCTTAAGGAAATGATCCTTATAGAACAATTAAGAGAGTCCATGGCTCCAGACCTGAGAAAGTTTCTCATGGAACAAGGTGCAGAGAGGCTGGGTGAGTTGCTAAATGTTGCTGAAAGGTATCAAGCAGCTCAAGCAGAGGTATCAGGTAATAAAAAGAAACAGGTAGATAATTTTAAGGCACCACAGAACTTTAATAAATTTGATCCTAGAGATCAAAACAAAGGTAAGCACCAGTTTGATAGGCCACGGTATGACAATAAAAATAAAACCCCACAATTCGATGAAAGGAAATATGATGAAAGAAAATCTTTCAACCAAGGAAAGAGGTGGTGTAAAAATTGTAAGATGAACAATCATGACACTGACCGTTGCAGAAGGAACCCTATAGTTATGGCCACCCTTCAGGTCAGGTCGACCTCAAGACAGGAGGAGGATATTATGTTAGATACCACTCCAGAAGAGATGAGGAAGGCACAGGCTGGGGATAAGACCCTCAAGCCTTGTTTCAGGAAATTGTCAACTTGTCATACAACTCCAGGCAAGGGAGATTTTTACATGAAAAACAAGTTGATTTACAGGAAGGCCGGAACTAGATCCAATGGTCACGGACATATAGGGCAGACTTAATAAGGAGCCTACATGTGAAACAAGATGGGGACCATGAGAAAATAGGTACCATCATCCAAAAGGTGGCTCACAATTATTATTGGCCCAAGGCAAGATGGGACATTGAGAATTTTGTAGAAAGGTGTAGCATAGCACATGAGGGAACACCCACAAGTGGGAACATTGATCAGGACCTGGACACGCCACGGGGCAAAATTAGGCCTGACAATAAAAAGAAAAATAAATTTGATAAAGTGGACCAAATGGAATGGGAAGCCCCTTTTCACGGACAAGCTTCAATTAACTGTTTTACAATGGCCACTATGCAGAGAGTGCAAAAAGATGTCTTACCCCAGGATAAGCCGAAAATCCCTCAATCGGACTTAAACAAACTGGAGGAAGAGGATGTAGAGAGGAAATCTCTCATCAAGAATTCTAAGTGGGGAGAAAGCCCCAAGAAAAGAATTGGTAGCGGTCGTTTTGTGCATGATAATTCTGGGAAGAAAAATCATCACTATAGCGCTTCGAGTGGAAGAGACCATACCGGTGCATGGACAAATAGGTCCACAAAATTAAAGGTCCATATGTAACGCTGTTAAGAACGTGGACTGATGAAAAGGCAGAGGAAAATATTACATCCTCATACCAATATGTGAATGAGCTGACCACTCGTTTAAAAACTGGCTGGAAACTTGCCAATGAAAATTTGAGACAAGCCAGGAAGAAACATGCTGCCTATTATAACAGGAAGGCTAAAGACAGAGATTTGGCTGTGGGAGAGAAGGTACTGCTTCTTCTACCCGGTAGTCAGAATAAGTTACAAATTGGATGGCAAGGTCCATATACAGTTCTAGAGAAGGTGTCTAGAACAAATTATAAGATAGATAAGAAGGGGAAAGAAAAAATCTATCATGTGAATCTCCTGAAGAAATATTTGGAAAGAGAAAATCAGGAAGAGACACACTTGTTGACCTTGTCCATTGCAATGGAGATGAAAAAGGAACCACTTTCATCATTTGAATATCCATTACACCCCTGTGAGACAGCGGCACAGGTGAAAATCAGTACACATTTAACGAAAAATCAGAAAGAGAGAGTGCAACAGGTTCTAGATAATCATACAGAGGTGTTAACAGACCGACCGGGGCATACAAACTTATTGGAATATGATATGAAACTGATAGACCCCACACCTGTCTGTATGAAACCCTATTCGATTCCTTTTGCTAAGGAGAAAGCTTTGAAGGAAGAGATAGACTATTTGTTGAAGGAAGGAATTATTTCACACAGTGAATCTTCGTATAGTTCCAGTGTTGTACTCTTAAGGAAACCCTCTGGAGAACATAGACTCTGTATAGATTACAGGAGACTGAATGCTATTACAGAAGGACAGGTGGATCCATTGCCGGATACAAATCAGTTGTTTGCCAGGCTAAATAAAGCTAAATATTTCTCAAAAGTGGATCTGAGTAAAGGATACTATCAGATTCCAGTAAAGCCTGAGGTTAGACCATACCTAGCTTTTAGTACCTCAGAGGGACACTATGAGTTTAACAGATTGCCATTTGGATTGAAGAATGCGCCTAGTGTCTTCTCTAGAATGATGAGAAAATTATTGGACCCTCTGAATAATCCATGCATCACAAATTTCATGGATGATATCCTTATAGCAACAGAAACATTTGAGGAACACATTGACTCTCTGAACATGCTGTTTAATCGACTTAGAGAAGCGAATTTAACAGCCCGACCAACCAAATGTTGCGTTGGATGTAAAGAATTAGAATTCTTGGGACACACAGTTTATCAGGGAAACATGACCCCTGACCCCAAGAATTTAGAGAAACTAAAGAAAGCCCCGAGACCACAAACCAAGAAAGACGTGAGATCCTTTGTCTCATTATGTGGTTTCTACCAAAAGTATATCAAAAACTTTAATTCCATATGTGCACCGTTAACTGATTTGACACGTAAAGGAAATCCAGATCGAATTACATGGACACCACAATGTGAATTGGCTTACCAGGAATTGAAGGAAAAGCTCACAAGCAAACCTATTTTGAAATTACCTGACTTAAGTCAAGAATTCATTGTAAGGACGGATGCCAGTAATATTGGGTTAGGTGCGACTCTGCTACAGAAATCAGATGCATTGGATGGGGAATTAAGCCCAGTGGCATATGCTAGCAGAAAGTTGAATAAAGCTGAAACCAATTACTCAACTAGCGAAAAAGAATGTCTTGCAGTAATATGGGCGATAAAGAAATTCAATATTTATCTGTATGGGAAGGCATTTAAGTTGCAAACGGATCACAAACCCTTGTCGTTTCTAGCGCAGGCTAGACATGAAAATTCTAGATTACTCCGTTGGTCATTACTTATGCAGCCATATGAGTTTAGCATAGAGTATATATCTGGAAAAACAAATCTGGGAGCGGATTTTTTAAGCCGCCATCCGTGTGATGAGAATCACCGTAAGCCCCAGAAATAATAATAAATTTCTCTATGTGTATATAGAATTATAGACTGACATATAACGTCTGTTTTAAGAGGGGAGAATTTGTCGTGAAACATTCTAAATCCACATATATAAATTAAAAGGTAAATGTAAAGCCTAACACATAAATTCAATAAAAGGAAAGAGAAATGGTAAAGAGTGCTTTCCAATAGCCTGTGTTAATAGAACGTCATGCTAGTTGAACAATAAAAACCCCTGTTTTATGCTTCGTCTGCATATTCTCACGCTTTCACGTTGATAGTAAAGCCTACTGCATCACTACACGCTTTCTACAATAAAACGTGTACTGCATTTCTAAGAAAACCTTGAGCTAGGCACCCTGCGTAATGACCTAAATTAATACTTCCATTAATTTCATTTTATACACGGCGTGATGAAAAGACAGATGAACTTAGGATAGAAAGAAGGGAGGGCTGAAAGCAGGAACGCATGCAACCCTAACACGCGTCTCGCGATATACAATTAATGCCACCCTCCCCAAGCGAAAGGCCAGAAGCAATACTTTTTTTCAAATGGACAGTGATAAAAAACACTACCCATACGAGAGTTAGGTTTAAAAACCTGAAAAATGCTTATTGGGAAACATGACATTATACTGGTTTACGTTTGAAAGCCTGACAGTACCCAGACACCACATCGTATCGAAGTGAACAGGAGGTAGAAGAAAATGCACATTTTGAACGCAGCCACCTAGCTCCCTTAAATTTATATAATTGGGTTCCTTAGGACTTGCTGACAAAGAATATGTTAAACGTTACGCAAATAGTCTAGGAATTAACAAATTATAGCCAAAATAAAATGGTGGTGCTGTCAGACAACACCAAAATCAGAATTGCGCAGTGGCAGGTTTTGAAACCACCATTGTACGGGAAATGGGCCACCATGTAAAATCCTATTTGATTGGATAGAAATAAATGTAAGGCTAAACACGATTAGTCGGACTATAAATACTAATTTTTTGTTGTTAGGGAAACGTGAGTAGGGGTACTTTTTTGAAAAGCTGTGTAAACATGGCCCGATTGGTTAGACCCGCCAATATAGTCAATTAGGAGCGTCAGGTCAGTGCCACATGTTAAAATAAACTTACTAAGAAACAGTGCGTTGAGAGCCAGATCATATTTTTCTAAATAAAAGCCTGGGACAGAGGCGGATCGGAATTTGTGCCATAATTTGTGCCATTATTCATCGCCAGTCAACGTATCTGTATAATATTTCCATGAATTGTGGTAAGCTTGATATATTCAATATCTTTTTAATGAAAATTGAATGTAAATTGATAATTTATGTCTGCATATGTGTGTGGTTCAGTAGCGAACATGAGGCAAGGCCTATATAGTGCTCCAACCTGAACAGAAGGTGTCGGAGAAAAGTAAAACTGCATGGAATTGCCAAACAGTACACTGACACCTATCTTATTGACTAGAAGGAACTAAGGCTGGAATTGCAGAGGCGTAGTAACCATTTAGGAGGAGAATACTGGTGTAAATTGTTTCAGATGAAGATAGCAGTTGGCCTACCGCTCTGAACTCAGTGTTTGTTCTGTATTGTGTTCAGTGTGGAAATAGATTATAAATTAGTTATGAAGTAGGAGGTACAACCTTCTTGTTTCAGGGACTGTGGTCCTAGTTATTGAAGCAGCACCTGGTCTGAGTTTTGCTGAAATCCAGAGGCTGACAGCATACTCCTTGGTCCAGATAGCGACCAGTGAGGTGTCTCCAGAACACAGGAAGCAATCGAGCAGAGGAGTCTTTTCCTGCCACCATCACGAAAGATAAGCTTCTGTGGCCAGAGTAGCTCAACATTATGTGCCCCCTCAAAAATTGACATTTTGTTAACCACAGAGGGACACTTAATTGGTTCACATGACAGGAACTGTGAAAGTTTCCCAATACTATTTCCCCGATAATCAAACACTTGAAGTCATGATGAAAAACAACAACCAAGCTTGAACAAAACCAGTATTACCTCATATTACTACTGCACAAATTACACACATAGAATAATAATAATAAACTATGTCAATACAAAGTTCATATATATAAACTGTGTAAATAATACTTGTAATTACATTTGATTGTGATTCATGGTTCACTGTGTAGTTGAATCAGGATATCCATTATTGACAAGAATTAATACAGATATTTTTAAACGTAATCACTTGACTCATTTAAGATAGTCTTATAGAGTGTTATATGTGTGTGAGTGTCACAGTGTTGTAAAGTGTTGTAGAATAAATTAAATTGTTTATCTGTCTGTTGTTGCTGTGACTTACACTTCATCATTTTCATAACCCTAGACATTTAACGTAGTCATCACAATATTCCAGAATAATTCTGACTGAGGTATAATATGTGGTAGCAAGTAAGGTCATCTGTAATACACCACACTTATTAGATACAGATACCTTCACAGCTGATCTCAGTCAGTACACTAAGTCCCCTATAAATATTTATAACATTCCACTTTACCACACTATCTATCTATCTATCTATCTATCTATCTATCTATCTATCTATCTATCTATCTATCTATCTATCTATCTATCTATCTATCTATCTATCTATCTATCTATCTATCCCATTTAGCTCCCGAAGGAGCATAGGCCAACAAACACCTGTCACGTTTAATCATCCCTCACACGTTCTTTCCACGTCTACCTCATCATTGTCACCTGTGTCTCCAGCTCACTTCTCCGTGTGTTTTTTTCTACATGTTTATTTCTCACGAGTTCCTGAAACATACCTTTATGTGTGTGTTATATATTTATTTGCTGTTTACAAGCCTCATATGTCACCTCTTTATTTATTTAAATCATAAATGTTTATACAATACCAAACCTACACTCTGTTCTGTACTGTTCTTATTCTTCTATGATTTACTAGACACAGTATAAAGGTCTTTGTCTTGTGTAATCTGACTTATACTGTTTAATAGGGGGAAAGCAGAAGTGATTGCGTCATTAATTAGACTGGATCACCCGAAGTACATATCTGGTGTTCCGTATTGCAAATCGCGCTAATGACACCTGTCTACGAAGCATTATTTTTTTTGTGGTGCCTAGTTGGCAGGGAGGATATTGTAATTCTCTTCCTTAGCTAGGCGATGGTGTCGTTCGGAATGTCCTGGGTTCGATTCTCCGGTAAGCCACTCACTTCTGTTGTTTTCTGTTCTCTAGTTTTCTACTTCTGTATTTTTCACGAGTGCCTGAAACATACCTTTATGTGTGTATTTATTTCTATATGGCAGCAAGACATGGACAACCTATGCTAAACAAGAAAGTATTCTCAAAACCTTCCATGTACGGTGTCTACTTAACATCCTTGGTATTTCGGAGCAGGTTAAAGGGACAAATGTCGTGGTGTTGTCACGTGCTGGCCTTTAAAGCATGTATACACTGCTTAGACTACGCTGGCTTAGCCATATCCGCCGCATGGAAGACGGTGGTATCCCTTAAGATATTTTATACGGACAACTGGTGGGTTGCAAAAGAACAGCCGCGAGAACGCAGATGAGGTTTAAAGATGTGTGCTAGAGAGACATGAAGGCACTGGGCCTAAATCTGGCAACATGGAAGAATGAAGATGCCTTATTGCACCAAGTAGCAATGCTCCACACGGTGCCACCTCAGATTGGGCGAAAAGAAGCTCCCACAACAAGCACAAGAGAAAAAGGTAAAGGCAAAGGATCCCGTTACACGCCCATTGAGACATATTGGGAATATGGTGTTAGGCCCATATTTTCTTCACCATCGGCACACTAGGGGTGATGTGGTCAAGATCATGCCTTCCCAGAGTTGCTCTGGTACCCAAATCATGAGCCGTTTGCGGTCTAAAAAAAATCCCACCTCAAATGGGGATCGAACGATGGACCACCGAGCTAGGAAGCCAGTGCACTAACCCCTGTGCTACCGCGGCTCCCACAAGAGAAAAGAGAACACTAAAAGGAACACCAGGGGGAAAAAAAAGCAGCTGAGGGCTATTACCACAATGACGCATCATCCCCATAGTCAGTTATGACTGAAGAAGGATAATAGACAGGAAAAACCGCTTTATTCTAAAATTGATTGGTTAAGATTGAGAAGTGCGAGAGGAAAATTCCCCATCGTTTATTTGTGATCTAAACTGATTTCCTTGTAGCTCAAGGCAACCGCATCTAGTAATGACCTTTTGTGACTGAGTATTGTGAAAAGGGAGCCGAGAAGTTATATCATTTTTTTTTTTAAATGGTGGCTATTTTGTCGTTTATATACACTTATAATTACTAGCATGATGAATCTGTCTGTCGTTTGCAGTATTATTCTCTGTTCGACGACTCCATCTAACAGAACTCCTGCGGGCGTTTTTCTGGTAGCTTTATCGACTATCATAGACCCTATAACCTGGTAGTTTTATTTGTTTTATCTAAACTTTGTTTTTTGTTGTTGTTTGAAATTTAGTGGTAACAAATGATAAATTCTCTTTTGTCCTGGCTTTGACCTCTCCGTCCTCTTACAGCTTTAACTACTATTTTCTTTTATGCGACTCATCATCTTCCCCCATTCCGCTACCATCCTGTTTGTTTAGAGGACTTGTAACAACATAAAGTTGGATGTGCATTAATGTATTACTGGTGCATTTCGGGATGGATTTGGGTGAATATACAACATAATTGGGACCTTCTTCATTATCATTAAGCGTCCGATTGACAGAGTGGGTAGGGTGCTTGCCACTAGAGGATGGGTTACCAGGTTCGAAACCTGGTAGCGTGTAGCATCAGGCTGTAGACACCCCAGCTGTAAATTGGTACCTAACTCTGCCGTTGACTTAGGGAATGCAAAGGCAGTGAGAAAGGGAACTAGTCATCTCAACTCATAAAGCTGGACTTAGTATAGTGAGGTCGCTAACACTTATTCACTTCCGTACGGAAGAATTTACTATGCAACAACCTTCACTTTTATTAATTATCACTACTCTTCATCTCATACCTGCAATAAATTCACGCTAAGTCCTTCTGTCCTGTGCCATCCGCTCAAAATCTTTGTATGTCTTCTTTGACCCTGTCATACAGTGTATTCCACTTGTCTTATTTGTCTAACCTTCAAGGTGGAAGGGAAAACGCTGGTGTCGTCACATTCGTGTGGTCCACAAACCACACGTCTTAACTTTAATGCAGTGTTTCCCAAAGTGTGGTAAGCGTACACCTGAGATTGTGCGAAAGTAGTTCAAAGTGGACCCCTTCAGAATAATTTTTTTAATATTTATTTATCATACTATATTTAGCTGCAGACGCCAGTAGAACAGCCTCAATTACGATGGTTTGTCCATGTCTGCAGAATGGGAGAAAATCGGCTACCACGACAAATATGGGATACTAAGAGCCAGGAATCCAGACCTCCAGGGCGACCCAGAATTCGCTGGGAGGACAACATATGAAAATCTCTGAAGGACCGAGGACTAAATCGGAACCAGATCAGGAGGAAGACAGCCGATGGGCTAGTATGGCACTTTCTCTGGCAAAGCTCTACACCACGGGGAAGAAGAGAAATGACTAAGTAAGTAAGAAAGTAAGTATTTAGCTGCAGAAAACAATTAATTAACATTTCATAATTATAATAATATAGAAATATGCACATATTTATTTATAATTTAAATAATAAAATAAGAAGTATTAAAAATGTCATGTTTTCAGTAGTTATAATAATTGTACTTTAATTTACATACTGCTACGATTCCACCGTATATATTCACTGTCCTGTCTGAATGTTTGTTGATTGTTATTATTAATTTTGGTTATTATTACTTTTGTTATTTTTATTAATTTTAAATACTATTTCTCTCTCTCTCTCTCTCTCTCTCTCTCTCTCTCTCTCTCTATATATATATATATATATATATATATATATATATATATATATATATATATATATATATATATATATATATATATATATATAGATAGAACCTATGGCATAACACCAGCAAATTAATAAAAGTAAAACTTCTGAGAACGTGCATCTTTCCGGTAGCAACGTATGGATGTGAATCATGGACCATTACACAAACATTAAAGAAAAAAATCGAATCTTTCGAAGCAAAGTGTTACAGAAAAATTCTCAGAATATCTTGGACCAAGAAGAAGAAAAATATAGACATCCTACACGACCTGAACATCGAGGAAAACTGGCTCATAAACAATATCATGTCCCGGAAACTGAAATATTTGGCCACATTAAACGCCATAGTGGCTTGGAGAGAGCAGTGATGGAGGGTATGGTACCTGGAAGGCGAGGCAGGGGCCGACCAAGACGACGGTGGACACAGGACATTGAAGACACCTTGAACATGACAATGGAGGAGGCAGGAGGGCTGGCTAGAGATCGAGAGTATTTCAGGCGGGCTGTGATGAGAGCGACGTTCTGTAAAGGACATGCTACATGATGTTGTTGATATATATATATATATTATACACTGTGTGTTACAATGCATTTAGTGTGGGACACGGGAATTTACATTTTATGCAGTGTGTCATACTAAAATGGATAAGGGCTAAAAAAATAGGAGGTCCGATGTGCAAGTTGCACACGTTAAAAATTCCTCGGTAGTTGGAAATCGAAAAGAGTAGGCCACACAGTCGCTGCCATAGCAAAATTTAAAAATTAGGAAACCTACCAGCTACAGAAAATATTTATAGAATGTATGATTTCTATATACACACATTGAGATCCTCGCCGGTGCTACGGAATTCGTGCACTGTGCTGAGATCGTCCTTGTGTGATGTAAGGGAGTAGATCGGAGTACTGATGGAGTTGCCCATGTGCAATGAAGATGGTTCTTAAAACTAAACTAAACTAAAGTTGTATGTCTCAGTATCTACTAAAGTTGTATGTCTCAGTATCTACTAAAGTTGTATGTCTCAGTATCTACTAAAGTTGTATGTCTCAGTATCTACTAAAGTTGTATGTCTCAGTATCTACTAAAGTTGTATGTTTCAGTATCTACTAAAGTTGTATGTCTCAGTATCTACTAAAGTTGTATGTTTCAGTATCTACTAAAGTTGTATGTCTCAGTATCTACTAAAGTTGTATTTTTCAGTATCTACTAAAGTTGTATGTTTCAGTATCTACTAAAGTTGTATGTCTCAGTATCTACTAAAGTTGTATGTTTCAGTATCTACTAAAGTTGTATGTTTCAGTATCTACTAAAGTTGCATGTCTCAGTATCTACTAAAGTTGCATGTCTCAGTATCTACTAAAGTTGTATGTTTCAGTATCTACTAAAGTTGTATGTTTCAGTATCTACTAAAGTTGTATGTCTCAGTATCTACTAAAGTTGTATGTCTCAGTATCTACTAAAGTTGTATGTCTCAGTATCTACTAAAGTTGTATGTCTCAGTATCTACTAAAGTTGTATGTCTCAGTATCTACTAAAGTTGTATGTCTCAGTATCTACTAAAGTTGTATGTCTCAGTATCTACTAAAGTTATCAAAAACCTAATCCGATAACAGTTTTAAAATATAATTATGAGCTTCCATTTCAACTTTGGTGCTTATAACTCCACATATTAGAAAGCCTGTTTAAATTAAATCTAGGATTAAAATCCAATGTGGCTGCCGTTTCCGTGGTAACCAGAAGCATTATAACACCAAATGCGTTGGTATACATATATACATTTAAAAAAAACGAAAATGGTATGGAATTAGTTTTACAAATTAACGGAACACAGGAAACACGGGACGTCATAGGCTTCACAATTCGTCAGGCACTGTTACAAACAGGCGACAAGATGAGTTGTAAGGTAACTCACTGCATTTGCATCAAAGTCCTGCAATTATTTATAAAACTATCATTTCATTGTTTATTTATAAAACTATCATTTCATTGTATCTTCACTTAAACCCATCTGAAATGTTTAACAAGTATTTTTAAAAAAAGTTTTAGGATTCACTTTTATTATTGTACTAAATGCACTAAAAACCGAAGGGCCGTACAGATTAAACATTATAAGTGGGTGACCAAATTATCATTAATCAGTAATTCGTCATATCAGTGAAATTAAAATGTAAATACGAGAAATAGAAAATTGTGTAGTTCAACCCTGGGGCACTGTTATGCAGAATAACAAATCGATATATGATGAACTTCTTTGTATGTCGCTGCTCTGTCTGTGTACGAGGTGAGTGTAGTAGGATTTTAGGAAACAACGCTGTTTTGTCCCGAAAGGTCAAAGAGTGTAGGAATGTACTTCAATGATATATTTAAAGCAAGCTACACCGTCAAAATGATAACAAATCGAAATTTGAGTACGCGTATTTCAAAATAAAGTTGCGCCAGCATTGCGCAATACCAGTTCATTTGATACCTAGTGGAAAATTTGTGATCGTTTGACATTTTCTTTAACTAATAGAATAGTCTTGATGATTTTCATATAGCTCTGTAATCGAAATAAAATCCATTGCATATATTCATTGTTTTTTTTTTTACACAGTCTGATTGTTCAGGGAAATAAACTGCATATCTTATTGCGTTATAAACAAACAAACAAAAAATCGATATCTGAGAACCCGTCGTGTGTGGGTTTTTCTGTCTGTGCCACGTTTTTGTCGATGCCCCAGAGTAATCACCCCTAGAATCATGGAGAGTAACAGTGCAGAGTTTGGTCCCTAAAGGTCAAAGGGTATGACAGAGCTATTTGTCTTTCGGAGCTTTCTTCTGTCAAGTAGCTTTCTTCACAGATGCGCTGTCAGTAATTGCAACGCGGAAAAGTCAGAATAATGCCGACCTGGATGACCTAAGATTAACACTCTACAAAGTCAGCAATTCAAAAGATTTGTGATACAGTGGATCTATATATTTCTCTATGATTTTGTGATGTTTGTGTGGATTTAGTGGTTTAAAAAAAAATATTATTATATATTAATAAAAAACATTAACTCCGCCTAGGCCGGTCCCAAGCCCGGCTAAAAAAGGAGGAGGGCGGCCTGCATGGAGGCCGTAAGGAGGCAGCCCCTCCACCATGCAAAGGCACAACAGGTCAATCACCTGTTTGCTTTAAATCACGATCACACGAACTACAAGAGAGAAAACCGGACTGATTCTAAAGGCGACGAACTGGAACGGACTACGACTAATGGAATTGGAACACCAGAAATATAAATGGGAAAGAAGAGGAGCTGGTGGAAGAGATGACGAAAGCAAAACTAGAAATCCTGGCTATAACGAAAACAAAGAAAAAGGGACAAGGAGTCATGGATCTCGATGGCGGCACGCTTGCTCTACAGTGGTGTACACACATCTGAAAGAGCTAAAGGGGACGTGGGTTGCATTGTGGCCAAAAACCAAAAAGATAGTTTCAAGGGATGGAACTTTGTCTCGGAGCGCATTATGGTTGTAAAACTAAAAGAAGGAGAAACCATAGTCAACTTGGTCGTAGTGAAAGGGCCAAATGAGGATGAGAGAGCAGAGGTCAAGGAGGAATTCTTCGAGCTGCTTCAAAGGACAGTGGATAACTGCCTAGATGAAATTATCATGCTCGGAGATTTCAATGCCAGAGTTGGAAATGACCATGCTAGATGGGGTGGAGTTATCGGAAGATATGGAGAAGATACTCTCAATGACAATGGAAAGCGACTCCTTAGAGTCTGCAGTGAGCAGAATCTGATCATTACAAACACAAAGTTCCCCCATAAGCGCATACATGCATACACTAGATGTGAACCAACAAAGAATGAGAAGTCAGTGATCGACTATGCCATAGTTAGGAGGGGCTCATTCAAATATGTCCGGGATGCTAGAGTCTGGAGGGGGCCAGAGATTGGAAATGATCACTACCTGCTTACAATCAAAAGAACAACTGAAAGAGTTGCTCAGCCTAGGAACTGCCCAACATCACGCAAGAAACTAAGTAAACCAACGGGAGGAATGAGCATTAAGACCTACAAGCTGAGAAAGCCAGAAATTAAGACCAGATATAAGGGGCTTATTGCTACAGCGGTGAGAAACACAGAAGAACAACCTGATGATTTAGAAACCATCTGGCTTAAATTCAAGGACATCATAAAGACAGCTGCTGCAGAAGCATGTGGTGAAATCCGACTTGGGAACAAGAGAAAGAGGACACCTTCGTGGATAGAGGAAGTCAAAGAGAAAATTAGAGAGAAGAAAATGGCATGGAAACAATACTTATGAGCTAAAAACACAGCAGGACAAATAGAGAAATATAGAGAATATGTGATACTCAGAACAGAAGCAAAGAACAAGGTGCAAGCAGCAAATATATAAGGAAGGGAAACCCGAGGCCTGTAAACAGTAAGTAAATATTAGACGAACATAAAGGTATATTTTCAGGCACTCGTAAGAAATAAAGAAGTAGAACACTAGACAACAGAAAAACAACAGACGTGAGTGGCTTACCCAGGACTCGAACCCAGGACCTTCCGTGCGGCAACCCCGCCTAGCTATGCAAGCGAATCACACAATCCTCCCTGCCATCTAGGCATCACAAAAAATGATGCTTCGATGACGGGTCATTAGTGCGACC
Source organism: Oreohelix idahoensis (assembly GCA_024509875.1). Taxonomy (NCBI): domain Eukaryota; kingdom Metazoa; phylum Mollusca; class Gastropoda; order Stylommatophora; family Oreohelicidae; genus Oreohelix; species Oreohelix idahoensis. The sequence continues at coordinate 49,863 of JAMPIV010013387.1, read as the reverse complement.
CGCAAGACAAACACCGGAAATTTACCATTTACCAGGACCTTCCGAAGCATCATTTTTGGTGATGCCTAGATGGCAGGGAGGATAGTGTGATTCGCTTGCATAACTAGACGGGTTTTTCAGGACCACCACTGGTATAAGACAAGGTGATATCCTGTCACCTTATCTTTTCATACTCTTCATGGACGATGTCATCAAGGCATATAAGGAGAGAACAAGAAAGTATTCAGTGGGGTACTGGAAGATGAGACAGGTCTGTATTTCAGAGCTGGCATTTGCTGATGATGTTGCCATGATTGCTAAATCTCCAATCCAACCTGCAAGTCTGGAAGGAAGTCTGGAGAAGAGATGGATGGTCATAAGCAGCTCACAAACAAAATCCATGGGGATATCACGAGAAGGAAGAAGACATCAGATTAAGCTGGGAGAACAGGTCCTGGAGCAGGTCGACCACTTTAAATACCTCGGAGCTATTATAGACTGAAAGGGAGGCATCAAAGAAGAGTTGGCCACTCGAAAAGCAGCAGCTGGGAGACTTTTTCAGGCCAAAAATCGAGGATTCCTCAGCAAGAGAGAGGTTGGTAAGAAAACGAAGATGGCTGTATACCGCTTTACCTATGTCCCAGTCTTGACATATGGATGCAAGTCATGGGCAATGACTACAACCCACAAAAGCCAGATCCAAACCTCAGAAATGAGGTATCTGAGGAAGGTGGCCGAAGTAACAAGAAGAGACGTGGTCCGCAACCAGACGATACGTCAAGGACTAAAATCCCACCCCCTGCAGACCCAAGTAGAACAGTCCCAACTAAGATAGTTTGACCATGTCTGCAGAATGGGAGAAGATCGGCTACCACGACCAGCATGGGAAACAAAGAGCCAGGGATCAAGTCCCACAGGATGACCCAGAGTCCGCTGGGAGGACAACATTAGACAATCTTTGAAGGACGGAGGACTAGAATGAAACCAGGCCAGGAGGAAGACAGCCGATAGGATAGTCTGGTGCTCTCTCTTGCAAACCACTACACCTCACGGTAGAGAACGACTAAGTAATAAAAACATTTCTTTGAAATCCATTAGTTCTTTTTTCTACTTTTACCTTTTAGAAGATTGGAGATGGACCCCAAAATATCTTAATAGCCTAGGGCCTCCGGAGTTCTTAATCCGGCACTGCCAAGAGTTTTATCAAGACCAGATACAGGAGCAAGCGAGAAGCAGAGCATCGAGACCTCAAAAAAAAAAAAAAAAGGAAAAGAAAAGAAAAGATGCATATTACCAGCTCAGCGGAAGTGAACAAGTGGTAATCTTCAGACTTTGCATGGCTCACAACAGATTTGGATACTATCTTTTCAACAAGCTAAAAATAGGAACTACTGATGAGTGTGGCACCGATAAAATAACTGCTGAACATGTTCTTCAAAGGTGTCCAAAATGTGGAGAAAAGAAAAAGCGGATATGGCCATCATCAGAACCATTCCTGGAAAAGCTCGACGGAGACACCAATAGCCTCAAGCTGACCACTGCTTTCTTTAAATATATTTAAGGTGACGCCTGGAAGTAAACGAAGAAGAAAATGTATTAGAATATATAGGAAACAGACAAAAATCTAGTATTATAAATATAGATGAACTGAGGGCGGTAAATCTTCAACGATCGAAACTACTTTCTACTTATTGATCTGGCATTATTCATCAATATCAATTTTCTTTTCGCTCCTTATGGAGCATGGAGTTACTATTGCAGGTGATCCCTTGCAGGAAGCCTGCAGCAAGCATTCACGTGCTCTCGCAGTATTTGTTTCTGTAGCAATCTGTTTTACATGAGAAAGTTTCAACTGGCATTACCCATCCCAAATCGAATGATGGAACCTTGATCATCATCATCATCAGTAGCTTTTTCCATATCAAAAGTCGGCTGCAATGGATCTCCAACGTCTTCTGTCTCTTGTCTTAAAGGTGCCCTCTGATAGGCTTCCCACTTATAGCCATGTCTTTCTCTTGCACGTTTGCCTTCAACTTTTTCTTTTGGTCACCATGGACAAAATATTTTAGCTGTCTAATTTTGATCACCTTCATTACTTCTCTTTTTCATTCCTAGGTTTTCTAGGACCTCCTTATTTGTTTTCCTCTCTTTTCATAATACATTTCTCACGGTACGTTTGTAGAATGAAGGAACTCAAATTCAACAACACATCCTGACTGATGCGTGTCGTTTTATTATAAATATTCCGGAGAGGGTTTCCGTGGCCAAAGTAGACCCTAGGGGTAGTCACACAACACGGATCAGCATAACTGCAGTGAGCTGAAAAACACCTCCTTCACACTTTCACAGATATGCAGAATATTTTACTGGACAAAAAGCTATATGAAATCAGTTCATGAAATCAGGATCCTAGAGATAGTGGAATCATCAGGCTTAAGAAAACTGCCTCCCACTTTGTAACCAAGAAAGGAAATTTCAGTGAATCCTATTTTAGTTTTCGAAGGTCTAGCAGTAAGATGATGTAGACGAAGAATAGTCAACAAAGACTGAATTCTAAGAACATGTTCTTCCCAAGATTGATGAAACAGGCAAATATCATCAATATAGGTGATGATGTTATCACGACTAGAGAAAATTTTTCGCTTCATACGAACAAAGGTCGCAGGAGCGTTGACGAGACCAAAAGACATAACATTTAATTGGAACAATCCCAAAGGTGTAGCGAAAGCAGTATAAGGTTTTGCTTTGTCGGACAAGGGGACTTGCCAATAACCTTTAGATAAATCAAATTTACTGAAAAAGGTAGCTGTAGATAGTCTATCCAATAAAGAATCTAACAAAGGCAGAGGCTCAGCATCTGAGATAGTCAAAGCATTCAAATGCCTGAAAACAAGGCAAATCCGAATGGATTTGTCTTTTTTTCTAATCAAAACCATAGGAAAACTGTATGGAGAATGAGAAGGAGCAATTATTTTTAATTTTATCATATCCTCTATTTCGTTTTGTACTTGTGATTGAAAATGTACAGGGATCGGATAAGGTTTAAGCTTGATTGATTTGAAATCAGTAAGGAGAATATCATGTTCAATGATATTTGTACGCCCAGGAATATCCGTGAGCACGTCAGGAAAAGATTGTAGTAACAACGAAATCTGATCTTTCTTTTATGGAGCAAGAGTTGGCGAAATAGAAATATCTCTCCAAGTCTCAGTAGATGAAAGAGGTAAAGTAGGTAGAGAAAAAAGAGGCCCAGAAATATTAGGTTATTCAGACAACTCTTCCTGTTTGACAGCTAAGGAAGAGCGACGATCAATAAGCTCGTCGATAGCCACAAAAACTGGTTTATGATGTGGAGGATGAGAGTGAAAATTTTGCAGCATGTTGATGTGAAAGGTTTTTTCCTTTCCTTTAATAGATATAATGTAGTCAACATCTGACAATCTTTGAAGAACATTATGTGGTCCTCTCCAAGATACAAGTAATTTATTGTCCTTATTGGGTAACAATACATAGGCCTCATCTCCCGGCCATAATTGGCGCAGTTTTCTGTTTTGATTAACTAACAATCTTGCCTTAAGTTTAGCTTTTTCTGATGCTTCTACAGCTATCTGGCATGCGTCGATAATTTTCTTTCTAAGGTTAACCACATATCGGTAGGAGGTTTGAACATCCTCAGCCATGTCAGCTCCAACCAATAACTGTTTAAGTATGGACATAGGTCCTCTTGGCTTGACACCGAAGACTAATTCAAATGGCGCAAATCCAGTATGTTCGTTCGGTATCTCCCGATAAGCAAACAATACCACTGGGAGCACTCTATCCCAATCCTGCGGGTATTTCGCAGTTACTTTGCCTAGCATTTGTTTAAGACAGCGATTAAGCCTCTCAATTTTCCCGTTCGATCTGGGGTGACACTACTAAGAGATCTATCTATCTCAAACTCTCTCTCCACACCTAAACGCTGGTTGGAGAGCTTGAGTGCCCTAATGATCCCGGGAGCTATGCCGGCGGGAGTTATACTCCTGGCAGGGTCACCCAAGCCGGACAGGTCCTTGATGAGGGCCAGACAAAAGGGCTGTGGAGTAGGTGGAACCCTATAGGTGTAGATGCAGAACCCACCGGCGTGTAGTACAAGCTCAGGTCTTCACCAATCTACACCCATTTCATGGGTTAAATGCTTTTTGCCTCATTCTTCACGGTTTGTCTTCTATCCAATAATCTTCATGGATGACGAAGAGATGCAGGCCAGCGGACATTGCACCTTTGTCCCTCTGTCACAGCCTCCTAGGTGGCGGGGAACGCCAGATATACCATCACTGCAGAAGGGTTGGCAAAGCTGACTGAAGAATGATGAATTAGCTAATAATAATAATAATAGCCCCTTCAATCATAACTGACTATGGGAATGCGCCCCTGAGGTGACAGCCCTCAGCTGCTTATTTTCGACGTTTTCTCCTCACCTCTGCTTCTTGTGTGAGCGTCTTTTCGCCCAATCTGAGGTGGCGCCGTAAATAGCATCGCCACTTAGTGCGATCGGCAGCTTCATCCTCCCATGTTGCTGGATCCATGTCCAGTGCCCTCATATCTCTCTTGCACACATCTTTGAACCTCAGCTGTGGTCGCCCAACTGTTCTCTTGCCATCTGCTAATTGTCCGTAGAAGATATCTTTTGGGATGCGACCATCTTCCATGCGGCGAACATGGCCAATCCAGCGAAGTCTGCGCTGTCTAAGAAGCGTATACATACTTTGAAGGCCAGCACGTGACAACACCTCGACATTTGTCACTTTATCTTTCCACGAGATGCCGAGGATGCGGCGTAGACACCGCAAATGGAAGGTATTGAGCCTTCTTTCTTGCTTAGCATAGGTCGTCCAGGTCTCGCTGCCATATAGGAGTGTGCTGGTGACGCAGGCATTATATACCGCAGCTTTGGTCTTCATTGTGAGTTTAGAGTTTCCCCAAACACGCGATGTGAGGCGGGCAAAGGTAGCTGCAGCTTTGCCAATGCGGCTGTCGATTTCTGTATCCAGTGAGAGTTTGTCATTGATGGTAGACCCTAGGTATGTGAAGTGGTGCACCACTGCCAATTCATAGTTATCGATAGTGATAACTGGTGCAGCACCCACATCCTGACTCAGCACATTCGTTTTCTTTAGACTTATTGTGAGGCCAAAGTCCTTGCATGCTTTAGTGAAGCGATTCATCAAGCTCTGAAGCTCCTGTTGGCTTTGAGTGACGACTGCAGCATCATCAGCGAACAACAAGTCTCTTATAGTGACCCTTCTGATTTTTGTTTTTGCCTTCAGCCTTGAAAGATTAAACAGACGGCCATCTGACCTAGTGTGAAGGCATATTCCTTCAGTTGCATCTCTGAATGCATGTTTCAAGAGTAAGGCAAAGAAGATTCCGAAGAGGGTCGGAGCCAGAACACAGCCTTGTTTAACGCCACTTCGTATATCAAAGGGCTGTGACGTGCTTCCAGCATATTGGACTGTTCCCTTCATGCCGTCATGGAATGACTTTATCATTTCCAGCATTTTAGAAGGGCAGCCTATTTTCAGGAGGATTTTAAAGAGTCCATCCCTACTAACCAGGTCGAATGCTTTTGTGAGGTCTATAAAGGCGATATATAATGGTCTTTTCTGCTCTCTTGATTTTTCCTGAAGCTGGCGGAGAGAGAAGATCATGTCTGTTGTTGATCTGCCAGCTCGGAATCCACACTGTGACTCTGGATATATGCGCTCAGCTAACTTGTGTAGTCGCATTAAGATGACTTTGGCAAAAACCTTACCAACAATACTAAGAAGAGAGATGCCTCTGTAGTTATTGCAATCACTTCTGTCTCCTTTATTTTTATACAGTGTTACAATCTTGGCATCTCGCATGTCTTGAGGAATAGTTGTCTCTTCCCAGCACTGGCACAGCATCCTATGCAGGGGATGTAATAGCGTGCTCTTACAGCATTTGATTAAATCAGGAGGAATCCCATCACTGCCTGGTGCTTTGCCAGAGGCCAAGCTATCAATGGCCTTGCTGAGTTCCTCTAATGTTGGTTCGGCATCCAGCTCCTCCATAGTTGGCAGACTGTTGACACCATCAAGGGCTGCAGGCGTAACGGTATTGTCTCTAGCGTAAAGCTCAGAGTAGTGCTCGACCCACCTCTCCATCTGCTTACCCTTATCGGTTAGCTTCTCTCCGCTGATGGTTTTTAGCGGTGCCGTCTTACTTTTATGGGGGCCAAGTGCTTTCTTTATACCGTCATACATTTGTCTAATGTTGCCTGTTTGCGCTGCGATCTGGATGCTCTCACTGAGCTGGAGCCAGTAGTCATTTGCACAGCGTCGAGCAGTTTGTTGAACTTTGCTTCTCGTAGCCCTCAGGATCTGTAGGGTTCTGGCACTCGGTGAACGTTTGTATTCATTCATAGCACTGCGCTTAGCTTCAATGACAGGTGCCATCACATCTGATGAAGCATCAAACCAGTCATTTGACTTTGCTGTTTTCTTACCAAAGGTGGCAAGTGCAGTACTTTGAATGGTGTTCCGTAGATGCTCCCAGTTCTCTGTAATAGTATCACCATGCTGAGGGCTACTGAGCACTTTCTCGAAGGTCGCAGTGAATTGAGCGATCATGAAAGGGTCTGACATCTTGCTGGTATCAATGCGTGGTTTCCCTTCATGTCTGACACGATAGAGTTTTCTTGGTTGTGCTCTGATTTTGCAGCAAACCAAGGAGTGATCTGTATCACAGTCTGCACTATGGTACGAGCGCGTGGAGAGCACAGACCTGAGGAGTGGCCTTCTGACGAGAATCAGGTCAAGTTGGTGCCAGTGCTTGGATCGTGGGTGTCTCCATGACACCTTATGCTGGGGTTTTGTCTGAAAGTAGGTGTTGGTCACGCAGAGGTCATGGTGGACGCACAACTCTAAGAGCCGTTGTCCATTTTCATTCATCTTGCCAATACCAAACCTGCCCAGACATGAAGGCCATGAAACATTATCGGCACCCACTCTAGCGTTAAAGTCACCAAGGAGAACAAGCTGTTCTTGCCTAGGTATGCTTTTGATAATTGCTGTTAGATTCTCGTAGAACTCATCTTTAGCTTCTGAGGCAGAGTACAGAGTAGGAGCATACACACTGACAAGGGTGATGGGACCTGTGCTAGTTTGCAGGCGGAGCGTTAACAGGCGTTCTGATCCATTCTCGCCTGGTTCAACCATTTTAGTTAGCGATTTTTTGACCGCAAAACCTACTCCGTGTTCTCTAGCTTTATTAAGATCTTTCCCTTGCCAATAAAATGTGTAGTCCTTCTCGCTCACCGTTCCAGAGCCCGCCAGGCGCGTTTCCTGAAGTGCAGCTATATCCACCTGAAGTCGTTTAAGCTCATCATTAATTATGGCTGTCTTCCTTACATCGTTTACATCCTGTAGGTTTTCGGATAGTCCAGTCAACATAGTCCGGACGTTCCAGCATCCCAATCTGAGAGTTTGCTTATTTCTATTTTTTCGATAATTGCTTGGTGCAAAATTTTCTGTCCACAGTTCGGGTTTGACCCTAATCCCCATGCACCCAATGGGGAAAGCAGACAGTGGCGGGACAACACCTTATTGACTGGGGGCTGCCCAGCTTGAAGCGGGCGGTAGCTGTCCAGTGAGATCCTAGAACCTCTCCCACTGTCGGAAGTAGCCCCTGGCGCCATGCCCTACGCCAATTGGGCAAAATGCTTATAACCGGTAACTGCTACTTCCCGTGTTTTGCCGACACCTATAGGGTGAAGCTGGAGTGTCCTCTCCAGGGCGCGAGCTTGGGCACAGTTATATGGAGATCAAGCTGTTGCCCATGCAGCATGTTCCCCCTCTCCACACAGCCGGTAGATCCAAAGGAACGGCAGTAGCCGATACAGTTTGGTACCAGCCATGTCGCAGGAGTTGCCAGAATAATGTCGAATCGACATTAGACTGCCTTAGGGACTCCGACTCCGGATTTATCCTCAGGGTTTACTCCCGAAGCCAATTCCATAAATGGATATTCCCGCAAGGCAGCGGTGGTTTGAATTCAGAGTTCCTTCTCTTAGATAAGCTACCAACTAAGGATCACGAGCCCTATCTGCCCGAAGCTGCTGGTTTTAAGGCGCCAGTCGCTCGCCTTTGCCCCTTCTCCCGTCAGTGGAAACAGTTCCGCCGGGCTCAAATTGAGCCACACGTGAAGGCCGGGAGCTGGACTTGGTTGTCAGAGGCTGTTTGAGGCGCGTGCCATAGAAGTATTTTATCTGCAGTGAGAGCTTATCCTCACTACAACTCCCGGCAATAACAACCTTTGGAACCTGAATGAATTAGCTGACCCAGATGTATATGCTATCCTTCTGGCAGGACGTGACGATCTTGGGGTACTGATATACTGGACTGCCTCCCTTCGGGGATACTGAAAAATGCATCCATACCCCCCTCCCCCCTGAAATCATGTACATTCCTCAAAGACAACAGATTCTATACGAGCTTGGGCTCGCCTCGGTTATCAAGACCCGCGCTGCTCTTCGGTACCTGGGGAGGGCAGTGTAAAGTATACTACCAGTAATACACATAACACATACACACTACGCATCCTCCAACTCAGCATATCAGGAATCCGTAACAAAAAACTAGAACTAACCAAGCTTCTACTGGACCTTAAAATCCATGTTGCAATTATCCAAGAAGCAATGCTACCAAAAGACACCTCCTTCCATATCACATGCTATACAGTGTACCAGTGCAAGTGTATAAAATGTCAAGGATTAGTGACACTTATCCGGAATGACACACAGGCTGAAGTTTCCGCTCTTGAAACCAATGACGAAACAGATCTACAGGAAGTGATAGTCTGGAGTGGTGGAAAGCCATTGAAAATCATTAACATTTACAACCCGCCAAAAACACACCTTGCTCTGAAGCCTTTCCAGACCACAGACTTGAGGAAAATGATCATTGCTGGTGACATGAAAGGTCATTCACCTCTGTGGGGCTACACAGACAGGAACCCAACAGGAATAGCTATAGAAGGACTCACTAACACTACCACACTCATCCTACTGCAGAATGCTCACACCCCACCGACACTGCTCCACCGCGCCAGTGAAACAAAAAGCAGACCAGATCTCACCCTAGAAACCGCAGATATCCACCCACATTGCTCAGTTAGTGCTCGACGACATCGGAAGTGACCACAGACCCATCCTCCTTGAGATCACAAACTCCAAGGAAATAAAAAGAAATTGCTTAACATCACCCCCATGGAACTACAAAAAGGCAGACTGGCATTTCTTCAGGAGATGTCGTAAATTTTGATAGGTATTATAGATAGGTTTGGTCCTTTTGAATAGAACAGGCAAAGTGGGAAATAATATGATTTAAAGTATGAGAAATAGAGTTCACGAGTGAATAGTTTAAGTGTAGAATCTGTCACTGGATTGAGAAGATACCCTAGTCCAGCCTATCTTTTCGACGGTAATTTTTTTAACAGACCATTCTACGCTCCATACATTTAACATATGTTTAACTAAATACACACACAAACACACACAAACACACACACACACACACACACACACACACACACACACACACACACACACACACACACACACACACACACACACACACACACACACACACACAGTCATGTGACAACAAGACACACTAAACGTGAAAACTATGGTAAATGGAGTATGGGTTTTGGGCTGAGCTGACCAACACAAGTAATTAAGTTTTGTTAAGTTTATTATCATATAAACTGTTCACAACATCCAACATCTATAAATCAATAAAATCATAGGTTACGGCATTTAAAAAAATCCCCCAATAAATGTCATCCCCTCTGTTGAGAAAAGTTCCCGCAGAAGTTAGTAACCCCAAAAGGTCAGAAGATTAACACTAGGGTATAGGAATAGACGATAAAGTAAAGAACAAAATTCCTAGTTAATCTATCCTGTAAAAAAATTACAGTATTAGCGAACAAGAAAAGAAAGAAGTGAGTACAATGATTATACAAAATAAGAAATATTCATTCTTCTTTCTTTCACTCTGTCAAATCTGTAGCAACATTCAATCTCGCTTACCTACTACTCTTGAAAGTAACTTCAGTATATATTTAACATAGTCCAGTGTAGTGCTTCTCCAAGTGAGCCCCAGTTCCTCCAAGAATGATTAATTTTCCTAATGGGGAACGCCCGCTTTGATAGTGCTTATTGGATATGATAAAGTTCACGTCAGGTAGTTCATGTAGAAAAATATAAACCGCGATCAAGTGTTCACAATGTACAGTACACAGTACTCCCGATATTTAAATGAAATGTCTGGTGGGTAAACTGTTTGAAACCAATAATGAGACTGCAGGTATCTCCTACTGGCTTTTCTCTCTCTGGGGTTTGAGTGCCGATTATGGAACCAATTATTCTTTCTGGATAAATCCACTTGAAAACACAATAGTCAGTATTCGGAAACAATGTTATATATAGATATTTGGCCACAACGGGCTGATACTATTGGATGGGTATTTTTGCATGTCCAGTTATAATTTATTCTCAATGTTTATGCGTTTGGACTCTCTCTCTCTGGATGAAGCAAGAGGACAGCACAGGTCAAAGTCTAAGACCCGATAATAATTAAGAATGTTACTGGAGCTATTCAGGCCGCTGGCAGGCTGGTTTGTGATCAGTACTAAATTTAGGAGAAAATAAAACATTTAATCACAATATCAATATTATATCCTATCACGCGCAAAATTAAGATCTCTTTTACACTCCGTCATTTAATTAAATTAAAAGCACACGTGTCTTAGCCTATCTTATCACGCTTCGCTCGCCTGGTACGGGTTTGGGGTTTTAAAGGTATGTGCCTTTTTCCCCCTCCCGCCCCGGTAAAACTGTCAGCGTACAATATCAGTGTTAATTTAATTTTATGACTACTTTACAAATATCGCTTGTCATTACTAGCTATTTGTTTCGCCACATAATATTACACTAGTCACTTACACAATTACACATAATGGATTTAGGAGTAAAGTTATATTCCGACAATAATCAGTTAAAACATCTCTTTCTGTATGAAAACGGGTGATTAAGTTTACTTAACACTGGAAAGATTTAGCTGTGCGCCATTTACTACGCTAGTCAAGTAACACATAGAAATCCCAGTGAATTATAATGAGGAACCTATCACATTAAATCACTTAAATGCTAACATATATATTACCGCAAACAGAAAAATGAAACACTCTCCACGAAATCTAATAATCCACTTTTTACAATGTCTGAACAATAGCGAGCTTGATATTTTAAAAATTTCCTGAAGCGACTGATACTGACTTTTGGAGTACGAATTATTTATACTGAAATGGCGTTAAATCTACGGTTTGATTCCCGAATCAGAGATTTCCTTCTCGCCGATGCCGCCCAACAACATAGACTTTTGCTAGCGAGCAGACCGTCTTTGATCTCGTCTCTCTCTGTAGATAATTACGACCCTTGGGATCACGAACAAACGGATGTGGTCGGTAATTGTGGTTATCGCCCCTTTTTGCATTCGCTTAAGTCCCCCTGAGAAATGTAACCATCAAAGGTACGTCTTTTGTCTTATCGCACTTGATTCTTCAAACAAACAACCCGTTCTCTTTCTACACGCGTTCTTGTCTGATCTGTCACTATTCAACGATTGTCTAATCGCTCGCGTGATAATTCTGATAAACGGCTCTTACTCGCTGGCTGTTACCTGTCCGGTGGGGGACAAGCTAATCGGTCTGTTTTAAACATTCATTAGTGCCTGTAAGACAGAGAAGAAAAAATAGGCGTGGCTTCACGACATGCGTTGCAAAACCCTACATGTTAATGAGGAAACGAGGTAGATGGACTTCTGAGGATCTATTTACGTTTTTCCACGTCACAGGAGACAAGTACGACAACAATTCGAGGCCATCTACATGACGCTAAACATAGACAAGGTATATAGTAAAATCACCACAGCACTTCTGCAGTCTGCAAAAGAAGCCATTCCACGAGGATGTAGGAGAAAGTTTAAACCTTACTGGAGTACAGAACTAAAGGCCGCTGTAAACGAGAGGAAAAAAGAAGGACGGCAAGATGAGAAACAGCCAACCCCCGCCAACAAAGCAAATTATAACCGTCTAACTGCAAAAGTTAAACTTCTGAGCAAACAAGCAAAAAGAGAAACATGGGCTAGGAAATGTGGAGAGTTAAACTTGCGGAAAAACGGAAAGAAAGCATGGTGCCTCATATCAAATCTCTCAGGAATTAAAAGAAAGACAAACCCTGAACCCATCATTACAAGCACTGAACCGCTAACAAGGGATGCACAAAAAGCAAAAGCCTTCAATAAGCACTTTGCCAACGTAAACAAAAAACAACAACGCAAGAGACTTGACAGTGCTACCAGATCACTCACCAAAATGATGGAGAAACAAACAACAGCTAGCTGTGAGGTCTTTGAAAAGAACTTTACTCTCTCAGAACTCAATATGGCCCTAAAAAAAGCAAGAAAGGAAAAGCTGCTGGACCTGATCGGCTCACAAACGAGATGATCTCAAATCTCTCAATTTATGAACTCTCCACCATCCGTGACCTCATTAACAAGACCTGGAGAGAAGGCAAGTTACCAACAGACTGGAGAAAAGCCAATATCATCCCAGTCCTTAAGAAGGACACACCATCCAATGAAGTAACAAGCTATCTACCGATCTCCTTGACATTAAACCTAGACAAGATCACTGAAAAGATGATAAATGAAAGGCTATATTGGTGGCTAGAAAGCAATAAGATCTTAAATACCAATCAATCAGGTTTTAGAAGAAACAAACGGACGATGGATCAGTTGACACGATTCACCCAAGAGATAGGTGATGCCTTCCAAGACAAAAAAAAAATGTGCTAGCAACATTTATTGATCTTAGACAAGCCTATGATCGAGTCTGGAGGATAGGCCTCCTCTTCAAAATGCGAAGAATGGGAATATCAAGGCGAATGTACAACTGACTAAAAGGTTTCTTCTACAACAGAACAACCCGAACAGCATTCAGTGGAACAACATCAAAACAAAGGACCCTGGAGGAAGGACTGCCTCAGGGATCAGCACTAAGTTGTACACTGTTTCTTATATTTATAAATGACCTCCCAGATGTCATCACCTGCCAAAAAGCACTATTTGCTGATGACCTAGTCATCTGGACATAAGTAAAATATCTCCAAACCATCACCAAAAATATGAACAAAAACCTGACAACCATCTCTGCATACTGCCAGTTCTGGAAACTTGAAATCAATGTAGAGAAAAATGTGTACGGCCTGTTCAGTCTAAACAAGAGAGTTAATGAGAACAACATTTAGGTCTGGATGAATGGAGAGACACTAGCATACGAAGAATGCCCGATATATCTTGGAGTCGAGCTCGACCGTAGACTTACCATGAGACCCCACATAGAAAAGCTGATTGAGAAAGCATCCACAAGACTTAGGCTCATCAAGCACCTTTCCTCCTGTGGGTGGGGAGCAGACCAGCACTCATTACGCCAACTCTATACTGGATATGTGCGCCCAGTGATTGACTACTCACTCCCCCTCCAAACTATTGCAAGCAAAAGCCTCCTACAAAAGCTGGACAAAGTCCAAAATCACGCTCTACGTTTTATAAGTGGTGCCATGAAGACAACGCCGACAGACGCATACGAAATCAACACCAATATTGAACCCTTAAACCTAAGAAGAGAACGTTCAGCTGTGGAAACAAACAAAAGGTATATGAGAATGGACACAAAGGAGGAGAATAGGAAAATTAAATAGCAGTGGCACAAAAACATAGAATACAAAAAACATCTTTTCTTAAAAATGCAAAAGAAGCTAGATTCAAACACCACCTACCAGCAGTTAGAAAGCCAATGGTAACTATCAATAATGAACCACCTTGCTGGCAGGCAACTACTCCCACAGTAAGAACTGAACTCTCTGACTCCTCAGCAGACAAGAACACTCTAGTAACACTAATGAAAACCATCGCTTTAGAAACTATAGACTTATATCCACAAGACATCATCCATGTCCACACAAATGGATCTGCATTTAAAGCTACCACCAATGCTGGATATGGCGCAGTGATAAAATACCCCAACCTGCACCCAGAAGACCACCCTTGCATCTTTGGCCCTTGAAGAGAAATTTGTTCCAGCTATGGTGCACAAAGAACAGCACTAGAAAAAGCATTGTGCCGGATAATCTCAGACTTTGAAAGTGGCATCACTCCACCTGAGGATATCGTTATATTCTCAGACTCAAAATCAGCACTCCAAGCTCTAGAAAGCAAAATATCTCCTAATATTAATAACATCTATAGATTAACTGACCAACTGTTCACTTCCTACTGCGCCGAAGTTACACTCCAGTGGATCCCTGGGCATGTCGGAGTCCCAGGAAATGAAAAAGCCGATAAAATATCCAAAAGAGGAGCAGCACTGCCCCAGTTCCCATCAAGTACCACAATGCAAACCTGCCAACAGATCCTGAGAAACAATTATAGGCAAGAATGGCTAAACCAGTGGGCTACCTCCCAGACAGGGCGTCCATTCTTCAAACATCAAGCTAAACAAAACCCTCAATATCCAGTTAAACAACTGAAAAGAAGAGACCAGAGTCTAATTTTCCAGCTGTTAACATGCCCCCGTCAATAAACATTTAAATAGAATAGATCTACTACGTGAACCAAACTGTCGGCACTGCCACCACCATGAGGAATCGGTTGAACACCTGCTGTTACAGTGCCCAAGACTAACTGACCTGCGACACCAGCTACTCCCATCGCACCCAACCTCCACAATACACTCTACACATCATCACAACAACTGAGGAAGACTTGTACCTTTGTCAGAGAGGCAATGGGTTGTCAAGAGCTACCTGCTCACAGCTAAAGGGATTATATCATCATCATCATCTCAAACTCTCTCATAAACTGAGTCATCACGTCAGAAACAAACTGAGTTCCCCGATCTGATAATATGTTTTCGGGAAAACCAAATCGACTGAAAATTAAAAATAGTGCGTCAGCAACATCTGTAGTGGATATTGTTTTCAGAGAAATAGCCTCTGGCCAGCGCGTGCACATATCAATGCATGTTAGCACATAACGATGACTGTTACCTATCACTTTGCTCACAGGCTTGTAATTCATCGCTGTGCGCAACGAAGCAGAACGCGAAAACGCTTCGAGTGTAAAAGCGTGCGAGTTGTGGAATGTGTGTAACACAAGTATTTAGTTTATGACGTGGACAGGGACTGCTGCGGGGGGAACGAAGGTGATCGTTAGGGCAGTTGAGTTTGGCTTGTGTTTTCAAAGTGTACGGATATTTATGTGAGAGCGACAGACCAGTGTTTATTGTTATAAAATATTTCAGAGTCAGGATAATTGACTCAATTCATTATGATGTGTGCCTGAGTGTATGTGGCTTAAGGAGATGGACAGTAAGTGATTTGAATAAATACGGATTTGTAAAGTATGAAGGCGTCGTAGACGATACATAGACATTCTGACTTTAAACCGGCACAACGACATTATTGCTTATGTCTGCTACTGAACACATTTGTATTTCTGATGTATGTCAGATCATCATATGCTCTCAAAAGAAGTGAAGTACACTTATGTTGTATTGTGACATATTAAATGTGATAAAACTTACAACAAGCTGTTGATCAAGATTATTCAAGTTGGCCATTCCTTATGTTACTGTTTAGACTGTTGTCTATTATATCAAAATACCTTACAAGACTAGTGCAGCACATTAATATACTCGTTACCCAATAGCCTTCAATAAGTATAAGGTAACAGTATAAATTGGTGGCCAGTATACACGGGATTTCGTTCTACCCACAAGATTTTATCAAAACGATACTACTGTCCCTAGCCACATCGTCGAATTTTGCAGTATCGAAAAGCAATAGAAATTTCTGCGCAACCTATGCCAACCGGTTTTCTTCAAACTAGTGCCGTCAAGAAGAAACTTAAAGAGTAAACAGCACACTTCAATCATAATATTTGCTGTACTTTACCAATAGAAGTTCGTATTTTCTTCATCAACATTTTTGAGACGAAAGTTATCATCACTCTACGCAGTTCCAGGTTGGATTCGTCAGGAAAAATTAAAGTAATCAAACAAAATTTCTGCAGCCAAGACGTAGAAAAGTCATTCAACCAGGTAAACAAGATGACTTGTTCTACATGCGGGAGCAGTCTGCATCGATGAAATTTCGCTCTACCTGTTGCATATGTTGGAGGCAACAATACTGTCACGTGCATTTATACTTCGGAGGAAGGATCACAAAAAGATAAGTGGACTAGTTTGTTGTAACCTTAGTCTTGCACAATTCTATAGTAGAGCCTTTTTGTTTATCTGTTTTATGTTTGTTGTGGTTAGAAGGGAGGACGGTGTGGGACCTTGATAAGCAGAATTACATCTCATCTTCGGACGGGTCTGCAATCAAGGGTGTCAGTAGGGAAATTTATGTAATATTTTCTCAAAGAGGCCCGGCTCAAAATGCTGTGTGGAAAGCGCTTTGTGAATATACTATATTTACTTTATGTTATAGACGTGCTGTCCTGTTTTTTCACTGTTGTTTGTATTTGTCGGTTGTTTTTTTATTTAGTTTTTTTCTGCATTTTTGTACGTCTACTGTTGGTCTTCTCTAGCTATCATTATGTTGATACGTGGATTTTACGTTGTAAATTCGTCTTGTTTCGTCTAACCTTATAGTGTAAGCATTCATTTCAAACATTATCTTTTTTTCTACACCTTAGTATTTTCTTCTGTTGCTACACTATTGTACTACGTGTTCTGTCTTATAGTGTACGACACTAATTTTTTTGTTTGCATTGATTACTTGCTAGGTCACATTTGCAGAGTACTGAATTTTAACGAATTGGCATTGGTGCTGTTCATCGCTCATCAGTACCCATATTCATATTCAGACTAAGTAACTTATAAATATATATATATATCTTACTTAAACTTACATAATGTCAAGTCTGGAGCATTTTATCCAGCTAGGTAAAGAGATGGGAATGCAAGGCCAGGAGCTTAAAGAGTTTGCCATGGAGCAACTGGAAAGAGAAGAAAAGAAATTAGAAAGGGATGAGAGAGCAAGAATAAGAGAAATCGAAAAAGATGAACGAATTCAGTTAGAAAAAATAGAAGAAAAGAAAAGACAAGATGAAATGGCAGAAAAGAAAAGATGAGATAGATTTAGAGGCTAAGAAAGCCCAATTTCTGCATGAAGAAAATATGGCTTCTCTAGAGTTGGATAGACTCAAATTGGAAGCTAGTAATAAACAGAGTAATCAAGAAGGTGCAGGTTCTGTCAAGAGAGAACATGCTTCATCATTTAAACTTCACTTACCTAAATTTAATCAAAATATTGACGATATTTCGTGCTTCCTAAACCGATTCCAGACAGTGTGTGAGGAATACAAACTGGAAAATCATCATGGGTGATACATTTAATGTCATTACTAACAGGTGAAGCGTTGACAGCTGTGTCAACAATGGATGAGGAAAACATAAAATCTTATGAGGCAGCTAAAACATTACTTTTAAGAAAGTATCAATTAGACAAGAATGGATACAGCCTAAGATTTAAAAAACTCACACCCGAAAGCAACAAGGACTTTAGTGAGTTCACTTCAACTATAAAGTTATGCTTCAATTGTTGGATTGAGTTAGCAAAAATCAAACATGCATATGAGGACTTGATGGACCTTATTTTGAGAGACAAAGTACTTTCCTCCATTAGCCCAGATTTTTTGGCCTATTTACATGAACGGAAGCCAGAATCGTTACAATTCCTTGAATTGTTAGGGTGTCAGTTTATGATGGCACACCCAGGGAAGAGTGTGAACAACTCTGCTATTAAAGAGGCATTACCTGTTGCATCAGCTCATTCGGTGCAGATAAACAACCCTAGAGCTCGATCGCAAAGTATGGATCGAAATTTTGGCAGGAATAATGACCGAAATGGTGGATCTTTCCGAGGACGGTACAATTTTGGCAATTAACCGTATCAATATCAGAGAAACTCCCAACGATATTTTGATGGAAATAGACCATCACAGGGTTACTTTCAATCTAACAGAGGATGGCGTAGATCTGATAATACCTACATGAACAGAGGAGACAGATCCTATTATACAAAGAACAACAAAAACTCTCCTCCATCTCAACACTGCCCAGGTTGTACGTGTCCTCAACATTCTAATAATCCTCAGAATGGGAGAGAGAGTCGGAATTATTACCGGGGTAATAACAACTTTAATCGCTCTCGGAGCTTGGATCGAAAAAAACTCGAACTGGAGTCATAATAGTAACACAGGAGCAGTTAATCCCAATGAGGAAAACACAAATATTGCAAATGCGTGTGCGGCTGATTTATTTAATCCACCAAATTGTTCAGAATGCAGCACTCTGTTTCAGCCGGATGTGGTCTCCAGACTTTCCTGCTGTCATCCTGTACCCGTGTTAGTACCTGCATTAGCCTCTCATGATGGGAAAGGCTCGCTAATGTTTCACAGGGTTTTTTAAATAATCAACTAGCTTCAGTCTTGCGGATACAGGTTGCACAACTGTTGGGGTACGCAGATCGTTGGGAGACCCATCTTGCTGCACCGGGGAGAATGTAAAATGTGTCCTATTTGGGGGCATGGTGGAATTCTATCCTGTGGCCATTGTGCACATTGATACTCCATTTTTCTCAGGTCAAATTAAGGCATGTTTATTACAGGATCCAATTGCTGACATAATTATGGGCAATATTGTGGGTATAAAAGCGTGTTCACTCCAAGATATAGAAATCTGGGAACGTCAGCATATACTACACGCTAATATGGTCATTACAAGAGCACAGGCACAGACTCAAGAGGAAGAAGAAATAACTAACAATCATGACAAGGAGGAAGATCAACATCTTATGCCGATGTTAACGAAGACATCATTTATTGATATGCAAAAGAATGACAGTTCTTTGAAAAGATTTTTCAAATTGGTAAAATCAGATGATGTTGATTGCTCAGAAAGGTCACAACCTTGGTATACAATTAAAAATGACATATTAATTCGTAATGCTAGAGATGCTACATCGGTTCAGCAGCAAATTATGGTACCAACCAATATTCGACCTTACATTCTCAGACATGCGCATGATACAAACTGTGCAGGCCACATGGGCTTTGCTAGGACGAAATATAGAGTCTTACGGCATTTTTATTGGCCTGGAGTAGTCAGGGATGTCAAATTATTTTGTCGTTCGTGCAAGACATGCCAACAAGTGGCTACAAAGGGGGCTTACCATAATGCACCTATACAGGCTTCTGATACTTCGGTGCGACCATTCGAAAAAATGGCCATAGACTTAATAGGTCCACTGTCATTTCCGTCAGCTAGAGGTCATAGATATGTCCTCACCTGTATTGATATGTGCACCAGGTGGCCGGAGGCAATACCTCTTAAACATATTGCTACCACCGATGTGGCTGATGCACTGTTCCTCATTTTTACAAGAGTGGGGTTCCCTGACAATATTTTATCAGATAGAGGAACACAGTTTGTGTCAGATGTCATGTCGCATGTCATGAAACTGTAATATTGATAGATCTCTTAGCTCTGTTTATCATCCTATGTCCAATGGAATGGTAGAACGCCTAAATAAAACACTAAAACAACTACTGGGAAGGTGACCACGACGTATCCACAAGACTGGGATAGAGTTCTCCCAGCAGTGCTGTTCGCTTATCGGGAAGTCCCAAACGAACACACTGGGTTCTCGCCTTTTGAGCTCATGTATGGTGCTCCACCACGAGGACCCATGTCGATAATAAAACAATTACTTACAAAGTCGGAGATGACTCAGGAATGCCAGTCATCCTATGAGTATGTGGTGAATCTACGAAAGACACTTATAGACGCTTGCCAAATAGCGACTGATTCATCTGAAAAGGCAAAAGAAAAAGCTAGATCTCTTAAAAACCGTTGGAAAAAGTTAAGGAAACTACTTCCTGGAGACAAAGCTTACGTCCTGCTACCAACAAAAGAGAATAGCCTTCTCATTTCGTGGAGTGGTCCATATGAAATTATTTCAAAATTGACAGATGTTGATTACATTCTTGACGTGAAAGGCAAGAATAAAACCTTTCACATCAACATGCTCAAACAATTCCACGATAGACCTGAATATCTCAAGCCTATCTTAGATGCTGTTAATGAAGTATCCACTGATCATCCTACATCTTACTCTTCATTATCAGTGATTCAAGAAGAACCCACTTCTTTTCATGATGTACCTTTGCAACTTCCTGTCATGTCTCTTTATCCGACAGAATCATGGGTAAATGTATCTATTTGTCCGGATCTATCCAGCGAATAACAATCTCAAATTCTTTCTATTCTAGAGTCATATCAGCAAGTTCTGACTAATATTCCAGGCCGAACTTCCATAATCTCTCACGATATTAGACTCACAGATCACAAACCTATTAAATTAAAGCCTTACCCTATCCCTATCCACTTTCAGGATCAGGTTGAAAAAGAATTAGGTCAAATGTTACAGCTTAACATTATTGCACCATCATAATCTGCTTATTCTTTCCCAATGGTTATAATCAAGAAGAAGGATAATAATATCAGATTATGCATGGATTTTCGTAAACTCAATTCCATAACGGAGTCTGACGCACAGCCAATGCCAATTCTTGACGATTTACTGTCAAAACTTTCCAAAGCAACCTACTTTAGCAAATTTGACTTATCCAAGGGGTATTGGCAAATACCTCTCACGGAAAAAGCAAAACCTTTCACTGCATTCGCTACCCCTAAGGGTCTCTTTCAGTATAATTCCATGTGCTTTGGCTTGGTAAACGCACCAGCGACTTTCGTTCGGATGATGAGGAAACTATTTTCTCATAGGTCTGATATCATCTCTTATATAGATGACATTTGTTTGTTCCATAACTCTTGGGACGAACATGTTTCTGGATTAAAATCTCTTCTCGAAATTCTTCGCTCTAATAATCTGACAGCGAATCCTTCGAAAGTTCACATAGGTTTCAAAGAAATTTCTTTCCTAGGTCACAGAGTTGGCCATGGATTTCTTAAAACTGAGGATAAAACTGTCTCGAAGATTCTTAACCTATCAATTCCTAAGACTAAGAGGCAGGTGCGGAGTCTTCTCGGCCTTGTACAGTTCTACAATAAATGTATGCCTCATTTATCTTCAGTTACGTCAGTTCTATCTGAGTTAACTACAAAAGGCTCCCCTAATATCATTGTCTGGACGGAGGCCTGCAACATAGCTCTAGTCCATTTAAAGCATTACTTTTCATGTGCACCAATTTTAAAACTCCCTATTCCTCATCTCCCATTTATTCTCAGGACAGACGCTTCGATGTACGTTATTGGTGGCTTCTTGATGCTAGAAGTAGATGGAATGCTTCATCCTGTGATGTATGTGTCGAGGAAGCTCACAAAGACAGAAACCAGATATCCAATTATTGAGTGCGAGCTTCTCGCGATCATATGAGCTGTCACAAAGCTTCAGCGTTACCTTCTTGGTTCTCGTTTCGTCATTGAGACAGACCAGAACGCCCTGTCGTTCCTTCAAAAGTCCAACATGAAAAACGCACGAGTCGCACGTTATGCAATTAATTTGCAAATATATGACTATATCATTCGACCTATTGAGGGCAAGTCCAATGTGCTTGCAAACGTTCTGTCTAGATGTACACAGACAGAAATGCCCGATTCTCAAGGATCTGACATTGCTGCGACCCATTGACCAAGGTACAGTGCTGATTGTCTACAGATACCTCGCTAACTTAACAGCGCTATCTTGACAATATCCATAACCAGATACAGATTACCATTGTTATCAAGAGAAACAACTCAAGTCATTTGAAGTCATGATAACAGACGTTTTATGGGAATACATTCAAATCGTTTTACACTACATCAAGATCCATGAACAGTACACCGGTTCTGATTTCCGGACAGTCATGACGTATGCGGTAAATGAACCAAATCAACCACTATCTCAGATAAACAGTATAAGGCTCTTTGTCATATCTTAATGGCAATCCTTCACAAAATGACTGGGATGCAGAACTTTAAAAAGATCATATTTCCTATTCCAGCAACCAAACTTCAAAATGTTGGGGCTCAGAGACTGCGACACTCAAGAGGCAACATATGGAAAGAAATCTCACAGAAGAAACAATCGATTCGATACGCCTATGGAGAACTTCGCCATTTGAACATTCTTTTTTTTTTTTTACTTAAACCAGTTATGTGACTCTAAAGTGCTAAAATTACAAATAGTAAGCTTTCACACTAATGAAAGATGAACCTATCATTGATGACACTCAGTAACTATAGTTAATTAGTTTTACACAGTGCTACAGACAGCACACACACGATCATGTGGACATTGACATTAACGTAATTATTATACTTACTTAATACTATTTAAGTAGGAAGATCTTTCAGTTCATTCATCTTTTAATTAAATGCATTCAGATATTTCATTTTCCAAAACTTCACAATTTCATTATCATATTTCTTCACATTTTCATAGATTTTTCTCATTTTTCCATGGTGCTGACTACGTTCCATAAACTGTTGCTCAGGTATGACATAGACTGCACGGTAACTTCTCGCATTTTCAAAAAATGACTTCCTATATGGAAAACTTTTAGTTTTCGCTGGGGGGCGGGGTAAAAGTGTTACCTATCACTTTGCTCACAGGCTTGTAATTCATCGCTGTGCGCAACAGAGCAGAACGCGAAAACGCTTCGAGTGTAAAAGCATGCGAGTTGTGGAATGTGTGTAACACAAGTATTTAGTTTATGACGTGGACAGGGTCTGCTGCGGGGGGAACGAAGGTGATCGTTAGGGCTGTTGAGTTTGGCTTGTGTTTTCAAAGTGTACGGATATTTATGTGAGAGCGACAGACCAGTGTTTATTGTTATAAAATATTTCAGAGTCAGGATAATTGACTCAATTCATTATGATGTGTGCCTGAGTGTATGTGGCTTAAGGAGATGGACAGTAAGTGATTTGAATAAATACGGATTTGTAAAGTTTGAAGGCGTCGTAGACGATACATAGACATTCTGACTTTAAACCGGCACAACGACATTATTGCTTATGTCTGCTACTGAACACATTTGTATTTCTGATGTACTGTCAGATTATCATATGCTCTCAAAAGAAGTGAAGTACACTTATGTTGTATTGTGACATATTAAATGTGATAAAACGTACAACAAGCTGTTGATCAAGATTATTCAAGTTGGCCATTCCTTACGTTACTGTTTAGACTGTTGTCTATTATATCAAAATACCTTACAAGACTAATGCAGCACATTAATATACTCGTTACCCAATAGCCTTCAATAAGTATAAGGTAACAGTGACCTCTAGCTGACGTGACTGGTAGTGGACCTATAAGGTCGATTGCCATTTTTGCGAATGGACGCAATTATATGTCTGATGCCTGGATAGGCGCGTTATGCTTGGGGCGTTTCCCTGATACATCTTGGCAGTTTTACAAGTGCGACAAAAGAGTTTTACATCCCTCTTGCTGTCGTTTTTGACGGTGTCATAAAACGTAAATCTATTTAATACTTTTTGATAATCTATGTTAGAGAACTGTTTATTAACTCCCTGGGACAGGTTGATTTAAGGTTATCTTCCCTTTGTTATCCATTGTAGTTGACCTGTCTTCAGACGGGGTTAGCTGTTCTCAAATCTGTTCTGTCTACGTATGCGCAAGTTTCTTGGGCGCGAAACGTATAGACTTCCGTCATTGAGTGATGAGCTGGGTTCTGACCGGACGACATGTCCGTTGTTCTTCTCTGCATTTTCTGGGGGAAAGATAGTCTTCAGTGTGACTGTGATGTCAGTGATTCTCCCCAGAGTTATTCTGTTCGTCAAGAATGACGACAGTTGTTATTAGTGTATTTCTCGGATTCTGTCCAAGGTAAAAAGAACTTAATTATTACGCCTAGATTGCTGAACATTTTGTGTCAAGCTGTGAGTAGCGCTCACAGTTCTTGAGATGCAGAGTCCATTTTGTGTGCTCGATGTAGCCACCTAAGACGATTCGTCTAGCTATATTACAGAAGCCCAGTGAAGAGATGTTAATATGGAAACCGCCTGTTGGTGGTATGTTTCGGCATGGATGACCATACCTGCCTATGCAGAATACACTGTTGTTTGAATTATTATAGAGGCCCGATATCACGGCCGATATCTTTGAGCAGAAGAAGAAGTGTCTGGCGGGTGAAGCCAGATAAAGTCTTGACTTTTTATTATACAAGTTCATAGACTTTGATATTGATCAACTGAATCCGCCTTTATCGTGCGGCATATTTGTTGAAAGACTACCTGACGCGTTTAGTCAGGGGCTCTGAGCTACAGTAAGAAAGAATGTATATTGTCAAGCCAGCTTTACTAGCATCTTACATATGAGCTAAGCAAGATTTATGATGCTCGATGTTCATTATTATTTACCACACATGAAATGTCCATGATCCTTGTTCAATTGACTGTGTCGTCTGTCAGCGTACTGTTGCAGTAATAAATGTTGGAAAAGTCATCTGTATTATCCACATCTATGACTTTTACTTGTGGTGGAGTGAGTTTGGTGTGTAGACGAATAAGAGCCTATACGACTTCGTGTCCACGATCTGCTGTTTCCTACACCCACACCTTTACTCTCTACCAAATCTCACTACGAGTACTACACTCCTGAGAAACTACTTGTATGCTATTATGTATGAGTGTCTGCATTACACCCCTGGCAGTGCCTCACGCTGTTGACCTAAATACACGCAACACTGAACTGTCCAGGTGATCAACGACACGCCCACTCAGCGACACTTTAACACGATACAAATACCAGATTTCACACTTTGCAACATCCAGGAAATCAGACTGTTACATCTAGTGGGTCAAAACAGTCGTCTTTTACATCTGGTGGACCAGATTCATGGGTTTCAAGATAACATTGTGGAGTGTCAGCTAAACAGCGAACAGTATTAAGTAGGTCAAAGCCTTATTCTGCTACATGGACCACAGCTGCATGTGAAGTCAATTTACGCTTCAACACTTTGACAGTCGTCAATGGACATACATGTTTACATTCAAGTCAAGTTGTTTACGTTCAAGTCAAGTTATCTACGTTTAAGCTCAGGTGGTAAACATTACATGCTATTGTTTACATGCTAAGTCTACACATATCGACGTTGGATCTTCCGATCTCAACTGATGTAGAGAATGATATAATGTAGCTACACTTTGGAGACTTCTACCTGTTGGCAAGTTACGGTGACCTTCAACGGTGGATCGTCTACCTAAACTGTTTTCAGTTGTACCGCATTGTACTGCATCTTTGCGGGTGTTTGAGGATTGTGCTTGAGATAAGTGGCCCGTTTAGGTGTTAAACTGTGCCTTTTTTATGTTCGACTGAGCCTTCCTCTATACACATTCTTTGATTATTGTGTATTTACATACTACATGCATTCTTTGTTTACATGTTCTTTGTTTACATGTTGTGTTAGTGTGTATATTGCGGGTTGGTTGGGTCTGATGACTCCTTTAGAATATACCACGTGACAGAGGTTCTACTGAGAGTGTGCCTTTAGGGACTGTGCATATTTCCTACAGCGGAAATTGCGAGCGACGTGTGTTGCTACTTTTCATTTTTTTTTCTTTGCTGTGACGAGATGTGTTAGTGTCGTTTTCGTTATTTTTTTTCCATTCTTTGATTTTTGATTTGTTTTGTTTGTAATTGTCTGCTCTCTTTCTTCCTTTCATTTATTTCTATACGTATTTTTGTTTATAACAGTGTTGTCAGTTGTTTTGTTTAATTTTCGCAGTTATCATTGCAATCCTTTGCAACATTAGATTTAGTTAAGCTTTATGTTTGATTTGACTTCTGCGAAAGTTTTCGGTTGTTCTATATTCTTGTCTTTGTATTGTTATCGTATACATGTTTATCATACACAGTCTATATATATATATATATATATATATATATATATATATATATATATCTATATATATATATATATATATATATATATATATATATATATATATATATATATATACTTGGTCATAGACTATTATTATTAATATGATGCACTTTTCAGACAGAGGTTGTTTATGATGGTATTATTATAGAGAAACAAGGTGATTATACAAGTTTTTGAGTAAAAGACTTGTCTCCCACGGAGATTGGGATAGAATAAAGTGACGTAAGTATACAAGTCTAGTATTACAGACTTGTCTCCCATTGAGGTTGGGATAAGGTAATTTATTTAATTTTTCAGGTCTGATCTCAAATTATTAGACAGAATGTCTACATTAGAATACTTTATTGGACAAGGGAAATCCCTTGGTAAAACTGGTGAGAAGTTGGAGGAATTCGCAACTACTAAATATGCCAAGGCATTGAAGTCAGAAGAAAAGAGACTGAAAATAGAAAGAGAAGCTGAACAAAAGAAGATGGAAACTGAAGCTGAGAATAAAAGATTAGACAGAGAAGCTGAACAAAAGAAGATTGAAGCTGAGAATAAAAGATTAGACAGAGAAGCTGAACAAAAGAAGATTGAAGCTGAGAATTTAAGATTGCAAATGCAGGCAGATGAAAGGAAATTCTAGATGGAAGAGACGAAACTTCAAGCTGAAGCTGAGAATAAAAGATTAGACAGAAAAGCTGAAGCTGAGAATAAAAGATTAGAAAGAGAAGCTGAAAAGAGGAAACTTCAAGCTGCTGCTGAAGAGAGGAAATTTCAAGCTGCTGCTGAAGAGAGGAAACTTCAAGCTGCTGCTGAAGAAAGAAAAGCAAAAATGGAACATGAGAAAAAACTATTAGCTTTGGAGTTGGAGAAGTTAAAGATGATGAATATGACTGCTCCTCAAGCAACTTCGGGTAAGATAAAGGAGAGTACTTATAAAGTCAAATTACCCCATTTCAACCCTTTAAAGGACGACATAACCTTCTACCTTGATAGATTTCAATTAACATGCGTAATGCATAAGGTAGATAAGGAACAATATGTCGGACAATTGATGGAGTTACTTGCAGGTGAACCATTAAGTACTGTAATGGCAGTAGAAGAACCTGACAGAACTAACTATGATGTTGTCAGGGCAACATTACGTAAAAGATATCAATTAAAAGAAGATTATCGTCTTCGTTTTAAGACAATGCTACCAGAAACTGGAGTAGAGTTCTCTGATTTTATTACGAAGATACGTCTTACATTCACACATTGGATTGAGCTGTCTAAAACAGAAAAAACATATGAAGCCCTTATGGACTTACTACTTCGAGATAAAGTTATGTCATCTGTCAATGAGTCTTTCCTTGCTTTTCTTCATGAGCGTAAACCTAAGAACATAAAAGACATGGAAGAATATTGTTGCCAGTACGTAACTGCACATCCCCATGCTACGGTTAGTAATTCTAAGGTGAAGGAAGAGTTGCCAGTTCCTTTCGCAGCACCATATGGCCCTAACTTTATGCATAAATTCCAAGGTGCTCAACACAACTTTAATAAGAAGAGCAATCGTAATTATGATCAGAATCAGGGTAACCCATCACATAATGGGTCTTCTACAAAGAACTGGAGGCGATCTGATAGTCCTCGTTATTTCGGGTCCAATAATTATGGAAACTTTCGGAGAGGTAGTCACAATAGACACTATCAAGGCTATTCTTCGTGGGGACATAGAAACCAAACAGGTAGACACTATAATCAATGGACAAATGACAATAGTGATTGTGGAAACTGGGATTCAAACCAGAATAGTGCTCAGGGTAGATCAAACTATGACAATTTCAGAGGGAATAATAATCTTGGTAGATCTCAACACAAGAAAAAGAGATCATATCACCAGGGAAACTCTGTGCAACAAGAGTCTCATGGTACCAGTAATCAAGTGAATGATAAAAAAAATTCTAATGCTGTCACCTGTTCTGCTTTTGACTTTGCGAGAGCATTTCAAAGCCCCCAATGCACAACATTATTTGAACCGACCACAGTAACTACTTTAAGTTGTGATCACCCTCTTCCCGCTCTTCCTGCTGCAGTTGCGCATGACGGGAGAGGATCGCTTGTCTTGCATAAAGGTCTTGTGGATATTAATCCAGTCTAAGTGCTTTTCGATTCTGGGTGCACTACTATTGGAGTTAAGCAATCTCTGATAGATCCTCGCTGTGCCACGGGAAAAGTGGTTAAATGTGTAACATTTGGTGGTACAGTAGAAAATTACTCGACTGCTATTATTTACATTGCTACTCCCTTCTTTACAGGAGATGTCCACGCGAGTCTTCTACCTAATCCTATTGCGGATCTTATCATTGGTCGCATTCACGGGGTTAAGGAATGCACCCCGCAGCAAATTGCTGCCTGGGAAGAACGGAATATCCAAACAGCCAATGCAGTAGTAACAAGAGCACAAGCTCTTATTCCTCAAACTTCATCTACTGAAGTTAATGAAATACATAGCCAAGAGGATCACTTGGTGATTTCGCATGACTCGTTTGTGAAACTACAAGAAAAAGACCCTGTGGTGGGTTTTGATGTTAAGAAGAATGGTGTGCGTATAGTTGTACTTAAGTGAGATCAACTGTGAAGGTCTCCGAGGTAAACAATGGACAACTGTGTTACAGAGTACCTTTCTTGTTACCACCCTACGATCTCACTCTAAGTTATATTCTTTATTGACTAGCGTGACTGAAAGCTACATAAAGTGTCTAGGGTATTGTAAGAGTGTTGTTAAAGAATCTCAATACAAAAACATATACAAACATATACTAATTACTATGATAAACTCAACTAACTCCAGCTGTTAAATTTTATATTTAAAAATTCTTTTGTTAAACTTTATTGGTCCTGAGCCTAAAGTTGTTTTGGTCAGGACTACAGTTCAATGAGAACCAATTTAGATGGATAGATATATTTACAAATATATATAAAGATATTTACATACAACAGACAATATGTCCATAGTACATTGTTTCAAATTTTCAAGTTGATGTTAATTACTCTATTTACTACTGGTACTAGAAGGCAGGTTGGGGATTATCATCATCCCAATGTTCTTTTGTTTCACTAAGATTGTTTATGTTAGTCTTTTGGAGGAACGTTTTTGTCTGTACAGGAGATTTTTCTTTAGTCGTGATAAGTTGTCCCAGGCCAGATATTGCACTTATCTGGATCCTGGAATCACAGCAGTTGTAGTTGGTGTGGCCAAACACTTCAGTCTCCTCTGGTCTTGAACTTCTCTAATACCAGCAGGTACCAGAGACTCTTAGAAATCGTGCTGAATTTATCATCGAGTACCAGCACCAGACAAGTGCCAGCAGGAACCCCTGTCAATGCAAGTTATGGTTCTGTCTTAATATCAAACTAATTCCTCCTAATTTACATGTAAACATACATTCAATACAAAAGAACATGGTCAGCTCTCTCTGACAACCCTGCTTCTCCACTTTAGTTTGATGGAACAATTCGTACCAGTATTCTTTTCTCTTCCCTAATGGATGCTAATGGAGTCTTTCCTTGCTTTTCTTCATGAGCGTAAACCTAAGAACATAAAAGACATGGAAGAATATTGTTGCCAGTACGTAACTGCACATCCCCATGCTACGGTTAGTAATTCTAAGGTGAAGGAAGAGTTGCCAGTTCCTTTCGCAGCACCATATGGCCCTAACTTTATGCATAAATTCCAAGGTGCTCAACACAACTTTAATAAGAAGAGCAATCGTAATTATGATCAGAATCAGGGTAACCCATCACATAATGGGTCTTCTACAAAGAACTGGAGGCGATCTGATAGTCCTCGTTATTTCGGGTCCAATAATTATGGAAACTTTCGGAGAGGTAGTCACAATAGACACTATCAAGGCTATTCTTCGCGGAGACATCGAAACCAAACAGGTAGACACTATAATCAATGGACAAATGACAATAGTGATTGTGGAAACTGGGATTCAAACCAGAATAGTGCTCAGGGTAGATCAAACTATGACAATTTCAGAGGGAATAATAACCGTGGTAGATCTCAACACAAGA
Organism: Oreohelix idahoensis; assembly: GCA_024509875.1. Taxonomy (NCBI): domain Eukaryota; kingdom Metazoa; phylum Mollusca; class Gastropoda; order Stylommatophora; family Oreohelicidae; genus Oreohelix; species Oreohelix idahoensis. Next base: position 19,726 of record JAMPIV010013387.1, on the reverse strand, counting down.
AAAAGAGATCATATCACCAGGGAAACTCTGTGCAACAAGAGTCTCATGGTGCCAGTAATCAAGTGAATGATAAAAAAAATTCTAATGCTGTCACCTGTTCTGCTTTTGACTTTGGGAGAGCATTTCAAAGCCCCCAATGCACAACATTATTTGAACCGACCACAGTAACTACTTTAAGTTGTGGTCACCCTGTCATTCCTGCAGTAATCTTTTCCATGCAATAAGATAGGTGTAATGTTCCTGTATGACCATCATATATTTAGTCCTGTAGTGTTAAACTTCTTAGATAGTCCCTTATATGATGGATCAACATCTAGGCTATGCCTAAGTCTGCCATTGAACCATTTAATTACAATCTTTTACATGGCCTTTTCTTTTTTCACACAACCCTTTTTTAATTAAAAAGTCAATAAAATCAATCTTACCACATATCAAGGAAATATAAACAAGTAACGATGAATTAGGCAATAGAATATGGCACACTTTCATCACTGCCTCTGTTCAGACTGCTTTCTGTTGTTAGTTAGTTTAAAACAAAGCACAGGTCTGCTCATCGCTGCTTGTTCCTCAGAATATTTCGAAAAAATGGCCGCGAGCAGCCTACTATTTCGTTAAAGTAAAAGGCTTTGGCCAATGAGACCAAGCATCTCTTTCATTGAATGAAACTTTATTTTTAAAAAAATATCTCAAACCACTATGTGTTACTATTACCAACTAGATTTGTATATTTAGGTTAGCCAATAATATTTCGGCTTCCTTCAAATTTCATCCAATCCACTTCATCGTACTATCTTAGCCTTTCTTTCACCTAATTTTTTCCCCCCAAAAATATGCTATCCAATCTAAGCAGACATGACTTGACCTGACAGTATCTCCGATTCTCTATGTATTATTACCAATATTTGATTATTTAATGGACTATTTAGATAACTAACAACATATTCTTGGTCAACAAGTCTTCAGGTACACGAATATATGATTTTTATGGGGCTAAGTGGCTTGGTTCAAAATTCTATCTTTTTTTCTATGTTAGTTGTTTATTTTTAAACTACCTCCTTTTCAATTCTTTTTCCATGTACTTTCAAGCAAATACGAGAGTCTCTCGTAATACACGAGAATTACGTCATTCGCAACAAGAGCTAAGCGTGTTTTCCTGACCGTAGTGTCCACATTTTTTAACGTTTACATCGTAATTAGAAAACCGCCTAAGGCAAGGCTAGCAAGTTGGTTTTATTTTTAGAAACAATGTGAGACGTGATTTGCGTTGGGTTATCTATCCGTGCCCCTCCCGTCTACAATGTATTTTAGGCAAATACTTCATTTGAACTTCGAAAAGTGGTACGTTTGTCTCAAGGACGAATTCTAAAATTAGGGTACCCTTTTTGGTTCGGCCAATGCGTTATCAAATAATACGCTGAAGGCGTAGGCGACGACTACAATTCTCGCCGAAAATTTGTAGTACTATCCTATATTTGACTTTATGCACTATACTGTTATATTCTAATTTAGATATTGTATTTAGAAGTTCACCACAGACCCGTCTTTAAAGAAATTCTTTCTTCTCGCTAAAAACGGTGATCCGAATCAGAATACTAATCACAAATCATATATCACTATGAAAAATGGTATACTAGTGCGTATGGTACAACACTCAGACACATCTATGCATTCTCAAATTCTCGTGCCCAAAAGTATGAGAGAGAACTAATTCTTCAACATGCACACGATTCTCAGTGTGCTGGACATATGGGTTTTTCCCGATCTAAGTCGAGAGTTCTGGCGTCTTTCTTTTGGCCATTTGTCAATAAAGACATACGAATTTATTGCCGGTCTTGCAAAATATGTCAAGAGGTCAAATCTAGAGGTCCACGGCATGCTGCGTCTATTCAGACTGCAGACATTCCTGTTCGGCCGTTTCAGAAAATGGCCATAGATATCATTGGCCCTTTTAAGACTAAATCGGCCAGAGGACATCAATTTATCGTCACGTGCGTTGATATGTGCACACGTTGGCCAGAGGCTGTACCTCTTAAGAGCATTTCCACTGCGGATATCGCAGACGCTCTTTGGCTTATATTCTCTCGTTTGGGTTTTCCCGGAGAAATATTGTCAGACCATGACACACAATTGATATCAGACACAATGTCGCAGGTAATGTCTACTCTGCACATTAAAAGATCTTTGAGTAGTATTTATCACCCAATGTCTAATGGGTTAGTTGAGCGTCTTAATAGAACACTCAAGAACTTACTTGGGAAGATAACTGAGGATCATCCTCAGGATTGGGACAGGGTTCCACCCGCGGCTCTCTTTGCCTATAGAGAGGTCCCCAACGAACATACAGGATTTTCTCCTTTAGAACTTGTCTTTGGCGCGCGACCGCGCGGCCATATGTCTGTACTGCATGATCTGATTACTGCTGATAATATCGACAATGACACAGAATCTTCAAATGAGTATGTCATTGCTCTCAGGAAAAAGATTATTGAAGCATGCAAGCTAGCAACTTCTTCATCCGAATCTGCTAAAGAAAAGGCAAGGCGATTTGCTAATAAGAAGAGACGACTACGTCAACTTTGTCCTGGAGACAAAGCGTTTGTTTTACTTCCTTCTAGGGAGAACAGACTTTTGATTACATGGAAAGGTCCATATACAATAGTCTCGAAAAGTTCCGATGTCGACTATGTTGTCGATATTGATGGAAGGCATAAAACCTTCCATATAAATATGCTTACGGAATATCATGCACGACCAGACTATTTGCAGCCTATTTTCCATGCGACGGACGATTCTCCAGTCCAGCAAGGTCATATCTCATCCCTGTCAGTTATACAGGATGAGGAAACTAGGTTTTCGGATGTTAATCTATCTCTTCCTGTGATTCCTCTTACTTCTACGGAATCATGGAAGAACGTTACTGTTTCTTCTAATTTGTCTTTTGAGGAACAGCGACAAGTATCTTCTACGCTACAAGCATTTCAGGATGTCCTTACCGACATTTCTGGACACACAGATGTCATTGAGCATGACATTATACTTACTGATCATAATCCGATCAGAGTAAGACCGTATCCTATTCCTTTTCATTTTCAAGCACAAGTCGAGAAAGAATTGGATGAAATGATACAATTGAAAATAATTGAACCATCCACCTCAGCATACTCTTTGTCCATGGTTATTGTTCGAAAGAAAGACAATAACATACGCCTTTGCGTAGATTATCGCAAATTGAACCAAGTTACGAAGTTCGATGCTGAACCTATGCCTTTATTAGAAGATCTACTTACTAGACTTTCTAACTCTCGATTCTTTACTAAACTCGACTTGTCGAAAGGCTATTGGCAAGTTCTGTTAACTGAACGCGCCAAACCTCTCACTGCTTTCTCAACACCTAGGGGTTTGTTTCAATGGAATGTTATGCCTTTCGGGCTTATGAACGCCCCAGCTACTTTCGTACGCATGATGCGTCGAATTCTATTATATTGTTCAGATGTCATTGCTTACTTAGACGACATCTGTCTTTTCAGTAATACTTGGGAAGAACACTATTTGGGTTTAAATGAATTGCTGTCTACCTTACGCGAGCATAATTTGACTGCAAAACCCTCTAATGCCTATGTTGTGTTTAGTGAAATTTCTTTCCTGGGTCATCGTGTTGGTCATGGTCTATTGAAGACAGAGGACCAAAACATCTCTAAGATATTAAATATCTCTGTACCTAAAACAAAAAAAAACAAATACGTAGTCTCTTGGGATTAATACAATTCTACGGAAGATTCATTAAGAATCTATCCTCTATCATGGCACCACTTTCAACCCTATTGAAGAAAGGGTCTCCTAACATGGTGCGCTGGTCTCAAGAATGCCAATCTTCAGTGGATCAGATTAAGAATTTGTTCTCATCCCCACCTATCTTAAGGCTACCTATTGATGATAAGACTTTTGTTCTTCGTAGTGACGCCTCACCCACTGGGATCGGAGCGGCCCTAATGCAGGAGTATTCAGGAACTCTGCATCCTGTAATGTGTATCTCTAGGAAGCTAAATGCGACAGAAAGGAATTACTCGGTTTTAGACCGTGAATTGTTGGCTATGGTTTGGTCAATCCTTAAGTTACAAAGATTCCTTCTTGGTGCGCATTTCATTGTGGAAACAGACCAAAAAGCTCTTACAGCTATTCAGTGTAAGAACGTGAAGAGCTCGAGATCTACTCGATATGCTATTGCTCTTCAACATTTTCATTTCACGGTACGAGCTATCCGTGGTCTGTATAATGTGATGGCAGACATACTGTCTAGATGCACACATGAGTCCACTTAAGTCTTGTGTCCTAGATTTTCCTGATACACTTCTAGTCTTATGTCTCTAATATTAACAATATACATATTAAAATATTTGTTGTAACCTTAGAGTGGTAAATTAATTGTTTTCCTTCTCGATTACCATCTTTGGTGTAATGGAGAAGGTTGAGTTGACATATATAAAGGTCGAAAAAATTAATGCGGCCACATGTAATACTTAACATGTATTAGCTATTATAGTACATTGTAGCATGTTGCTAATTGTGTCATTTATATTGTTCTCAGTGCAAACTAGTACCAGGTACCGAGTGCTTTTGAGAATCATGACGATGCCATATGTCACTTACATACTATGTGGATGCTGTTTACATTGATCTTCAGGATACAGCATTGTTGTGTACTGTGGATGCCATCTTCTATTAATTAGATTATACTCTTGTAGTGTCATATGTATATATAATGACTTTACAAATTTTGTTATGGCAATCAATTAGATAATTGTGATTATATAGCATGAGACTTCGATACATTTATATGTTATTATGACTTCTCAATTTATGTTGTCATTCGCATTGCTATAACATTGCATTTTTTGATATGTATGTGATTTTTGTTAGCATCGCCAGCAACTGAGATTTGTTTGATGGTACCTTCCGGATATGTTTTATATGGAGAAAATATTTTCTCTTATCTTGTGAGGTGATTTTTTTGTTCTCACTAGACGCTCTATTGTGCGTCGATTGAGCCTGTCATTACGACATTATTTTATGTTGTTTATGTCATCGGCGCATCATTCATGCGTTATGAGCACGTTGTATCTTGCTCATTGATGTATTTCAAAAAAAAAAATGTGTTCATTTTTTTTATCCGGAGGGTGTGGTAGTCTGTTGCTGTCGTTTTTGACGGTGTCATAAGACGTAAATCTATTTAATACTTTTTGATGATCTAAGTTAGAGAACTGTTTATTAACTCCCTGGGACAGGTTGATTTAGGGTTATCTTCCCTTTGTTATTCATTGTAGTTGACCTGTCTTCAGACGGGGTTAGCTGTTCTCAAATCTGTTCTGTCTACGTATGCGCAAGTTTCTTGGGCGCGAAACGTATAGACTTCCGTCATTGAGTGATGAGCTGGGTTCTGACCGGACGACATGTCCGTTGTTCTTCTCTGCATTTTCTGGGGGAAAAATAGTCTTCAGTGTGACTGTAATGTCAGTGATTCTCCCCAGAGTTATTCTGTTCGTCAAGAATGACGACAGTTGTTATTAGTGTATTTCTCGGATTCTGTCCAAGGTAAAAAGAACTTAATTATTACGCCTAGATTGCTGAACATTTTGTGTCAAGCTGTGAGTAGCGCTCACAGTTCTTGAGATGCAGAGTCCATTTTGTGTGCTCGATATAGCCACCTAAGACGATTCGTCTAGCTATATTACAGAAGCCCAGTGAAGAGATGTTAATATGGAAACCGCCTGTTGGTGGTATGTTTCGGCATGGATGACCATACCTGCCTATGCAGAATACACTGTTGTTTGAATTATTATAGAGGCCCGATATCACGGCCGATATCTTTGAGCAGAAGAAGAAGTGTCTGGCGGGTGAAGCCAGATGAAGTCTTGACTTTTTATTATACAAATTCATAGACTTTGATATTGATCAACTGAATCCGCCTTTATCGTGCGGCTTATGTGTTGAAAGACTACCTGACGCGTTTAGTCAGGGGCTCTGAGCTACAGTAAGAACGAATGTATATTGTCAAGCCAGCTTTACTAGCATCTTACATATGAGCTATGCAAGATTTATGATGCTCGATGTTCATTATTATTTACCACACATGAAATGTCCATGATCCTTGTTCAATTGACTGTGTCGTCTGTCAGCGTACTGTTGCAGTAATAAATGTTGGAAAAGTCATCTGTATTATCCACATCTATGACTTTTACTTGTGGTGGAGTGAGTTTGGTGTGTAGATGAATAAGAGCCTTTACGACTTCGTGTCCACGATCTGCTGTTTCCTACACCCACACCTTTACTCTCTACCAAATCTCACTACGAATACTACACTCCTGAGAAACTACATGTGTGCTATTGTGTATGAGTGTCTGCATTACACCCCTGGCAGTGCCTCACGCTGTTGACCTAGATACACGCAACACTGAACTGTCCAGGTGATCAACGACACGCCCACTCAGCGACACTTCAACACGGTACAAATACCAGATTTCACACTTTGCAACATCCAGGAAATCAGACTGTTACATCTAGTGGGTCAAAACTGTCTGTTACAATCCCTTGTCACCCCAGGCCAAAACGTATGCACTACAAAACCCTCTGTTTTGTCCTGGCAATCTCTAAATGTCCTGCACAATTAACATCATGAGCATGCCGTAAAATAAATGGGCGGAAACTAGTAGCAACCATCATTTGTTTTTTTTTTAACTGATGTTGAATCTTGGAAATTCCGAATCAAGATTCCATTCTTGACTGTATACGTGTAACGAATAATCATTAAACACTACATCATCAGATTTGGCAAGCTGAAAAATATTTTAAATGAATCTTCTTCATTTTGTATCTGTATGAATGATTCTTTATCAATAAGTTCAACATGTAAATCATCCACATCTGTCCCATCCTTATCAGACATCTCCCCATCAGTCACCACCTCTTAAATCATTCTCTCATCAGTCATCTCCTCATCAGTCACCTCCTCAATTTGAAACTTTTCTTTCAACTCTGCACGAGACTGAGCTCTGGTAGCGACAGCATTTGCCGTAAGCAAATGTTGCTGCTCCCATTTTAAAATATCATCATTAGTGCATTCTTGAAGTCCAGGGATATTTCCCAGGGTTATTCCAGCGATTGGTTTGTCCAACAGGTGCACGAGAGTCATAAGGGGTATCTAAAAATACTTCCGCAGCTGGATAATATTCAACTGTGCCCCCGAATGTAATGCACTTGACTTCTTTGCCTGTGTAATTAGATTGGTCCACTAATGACCTTCGCACCCCAACAGTAGTGCACTCAATGTCCCTGAGCACTGAAACAAGTTGGTTGTTTACAAAACCCCTATTAAACACTAGTGAACCTGTCCCATCATAAGAGGACATGACTGGCAAAGGATGTCCACATAGGAGCCTAGGAACTCACTGTAGCTAAAACAAAGAATTACATTCAGAACAATTAGTACTATTTGACAAGTCCACACTACATGCATTTGCAAGAGAAGCAACATTGTTATTTTGGACATTGTGAACTCTATTATTGTCACTTTGATGCACAACTGCATTGGAACGATCAGGATTTCTAGAACGTTGAAAGTTATTGTTCTGTTGAGAACTCCTGTTGTTAAAAAGCATGAAATATCGTCTATATTAGGATTAAATTTAGGCAAATTTAGTTTAAAAGTAGAGACATGGTCTTTCTTTCCAGCCTCCTCACCTGCTGGATTAACCTGTTTCTGTTGAAATCTTAATTTTTCCAACTCAATTTCTGCCATTCTTTGAGCATAGGCCATTTCTGCTTGAGCATGTGCCAATTTCTTCTCCTCAAGTTCTTCATAACCCTCCACTCCCAAAGGAGCATAGGCCTTAAAAAACAGATGCCAAGTCCTCCTGTCACGTGCCATCATCTCAAGTTCTTTCCACGTTCTCCTTATCATTTTCATCTCTGTTTCCAGCTCTCTTCTCCATGTGCTTCTTGGTCTACCTCTGCCTCTCTTGCCCTGGGGGTTCCAGAACAAGGACTGCCTTTTAATGCAATCGACAGGTTTCCTCAGTGTGTGTCCTATCTATCGCCATCGTCTTCTTCTCATCTCTTGTGCCACTGGTACTTGTCTAGTTCTTGTCATCAGTTCCACGTTGGTAACCTTGTCATACCATTTTAATCCCTCTATTCTACGCAAGCACCCATTTATGAAAGTCTGTAGCTTTTTGGTTGTTGCCTTTGTTGTTCTCCATGTCTCAGAGCCATAAAATAGGACTGACTTCACATTTGAGTTGTAGATTCTTATTTTCGTGTTGGATCCGATTTCTCTTGATCTCCATATATTTCCCAATGCAATGAAAGCTCCTCTTGCTTTTTGTATTCTTATTTTGATATCACTGTCTGTCCCTCCAACTTTTTCTATATTGCTGCCAAGATATGTGTACGATTCTACATCTTGTATTGGTGCTTCTTCAAGTTCAACCCTGTTTTCATTATCTGCATTTATTCTCATTATCTTTGTCTTTTCCCTGTGTATTTTCAGACCCAATTGCTGTGACCTCTCATCGAGTGTTTTCAATTTGTCCTGCATCTGATTACGGTTATGGGACAAAAGAGCCAAGTCATCAGCAAAATCCAGATCATCCAACTGCTTAGTCAGAGTCCACTGGATTCCATTTCTGTTGTGTGTTGTTGATGTTCTCATAACCCAGTCTATTGCTAATATGAAAAGAAATGGAGACAAGAGGCATCCCTGTCGCACTCCTGTTCTTATCCCAAATGGTTCTGTAAGCTGTCCTTCATGAAGAACTCTGCATGTCATGTCTTCATATGTTTTCTTTATTAAATTAATGATCTTCAGGGGAACTCCATAATGCCTCATCAATTACCAAAGTTATTCTCTGTCTACACTGTCAAATGCCTTTTCGTAGTCCAGAAATCCGATGTATAATGGTGAATTCCATTCCAGACTTTGTTCAACTATTATTCTCAAAGTGGCTATCTGGTCTGTACAGGATCTGTTTTGTCGAAAACCTGCTTGTTCATCTCTCAGTTTCTTGTCTATGGACTCTTTTAATCTCTCAATGATAATCCTATTTACATGTAATACTTTTCATGGCACTGATAGTAACATTATTCCTCTATAATTTGTGCACTCTTGTAAATTTCCTTTCTTAGGCAACTTAACCAGATATCCTTCCTTCCATTCTGCTGGTATCTCTTCCTTTTCCCAGACTTTACCAAGTAATTTATATAACATCTCTGTAGCCGTGTCGATATCTACTTTTATGGCCTCTGCTGGAATGCCATCATTTCCAGACGCTTTTCCATCTCTTAGAAGCTTTATGGCTTTCTTTATTTCTTCCTTCGTTGGTCTTTCACCGTTAATTTGTAGCTCTTCCTCTGCTGGCTGGATGTCCGGAGGGTTTTGTGGAGCTGGTCTATTGAGAAGGTCCTCAAAATATTCTGTCCACCTCTTCATTTGCTCTTGTATATTGCTGAGCAGTTTTCCATTCTTGTCTTTTATTATGCATCTTGTTTGCTTGTATTTTCCTGTCAGCTTCTTTGTGCTGTTATACAGTTCTCTCATATTTCCTTTGTCTGCAGCATCTTCTGCCTCTCTTGCTAGCTCCTCAATATACTTCCTCTTGTCTCTTTTGATACTTCTTTTAACTTCTTTGTTTGCTTCTGTGTACACTGTTCTTATTGTGCCTTTATTTCTGCTTGAGCATGTGCATGTGCCAATTTTTTCTCCTCAAGTTCATGTTCTCTTCTTTTATTCTCTTGCTCAAGAGCTAATTCTTCCTGTCTTTTCTTCTCAGCTAATTCTTCCTGTCTTTTTATTTCATCCCTAGCAAAGATTCTCTCATCTCTTGCTATGTTCATTTCCTTTGCATGCTCATTGAGAGCAAAGGTTTTTAAGGCTTCACCCTCCTTACCGAAGTCTTTTCCAACCTTGATAAAATAATCTAAGGTAGCGATAATTCATTATTATTGTGACTCCAAATTGTTCAATAACAATTTAAATAATATATTTATTTAATATGTGAGCAATATCAGCAACATTTATTTCATCACTCAATATCCATCAACTGCATTGAACTATATATGTTATATTAGGAGCAAAAAAATAGAGATACAAACAGGATTACAGGAGAACAGTAGAAAGAGCCAACCCTAGAAAATACTAATGAATAAACCAAGGCAGAAATTTGTGAACTGTAGAAAAATGAACAAAAATTGGCTCTACCACACTTATGCACTACAAGCACAATTTCACAACATATAATACATCTAATAAATTATTGATAGCAAGATGAGGTGCACAATTTTCACAAACAATAATGAAGAAGCAACCACATAAAATACAATGAACTTGACAACAACTACAAATTTACAAATAAACAGGGCAAAACAGCTAACTGCAATATTAATGATAAGCTCTGTAGCAGCAGTAAACACACAGCTTTGTAATGCCGGCCCCACTATTTGAGAAAACCATGCACCACACCCTATAGAACAAACAAGAATTCACGACAATAGGATTGGTATTGTGAATTCATGGTTCCTTCGCCAACCAACCCGCATAACACACAAACATGGAAATACAGAAATACATGAAACATATAATAAAAAAGAACCATTTCAAATGAGATTCTTCAAAGTCACACTGTATGAATCAATAAATGTACTTATCTGATTTTCAGAAAAAAAATCCTCCTGGGTCCAACTTCTGCCTCAGGGAAACAACAATTCATTACAATTGCAGCGACCAGGGTTAGATTTAGGATGCAAACTTGCAGCCGATCAGCACCGCCATCTTGAATATTTTTTTCACTTGACATAATCTTATCTTGAAACATTCGTCCTCAGACTTGAAAAATTACTTGAGCATACTATAAACAGTTCCACATTATACATTTGTGGTGAAGTGGGATTTTATAAATATTTATAGGGGACTTAGTGTACTGACTGAGATCAGCTGTGAAGGTATCTATATCTAATAAGAGTAGTGTATTATAGATAACCTTACTTGCTGCCACATATGTATACCTCAGTCAGAATTATTCTGGAATAGTGTGATGACTACGTTATATGTCTAGGGTATGTGTATGATGAAGTGTAAGTCATAACAACAACAGACAGATAAACAATTTAATTTATTCCACCACACTTGACAACACTGTGACACTCACATACATAAAACACTCTACAAGGATATCTTAAAGGAGTCACTGATAACTTTTCAAATAACAATATGTATTCAGTGCTGTCATGAATGTATATGTGTCCTGATTCAAATACAAAGGGAACCAGGAATCACAATCAATTTTAATTACAAGTTATATGTACAGAATTTATCAATATGAATCTTGTAGTGACATATATTATTAATAGTATCCTATGTGTGTCAGTTGTGTAGTAGTAATCTGAGGTAATACTGGTTTTGTTTTGTTCAAGCTCTGTTGGTATTTGTCATCATGACTTCAATAGTTTGTCTTTGTTGGAACTAGTATTGGAGATGTTCTCCGTTCCTGGCATTAAAACAATTAAATTCCCCTCTTAATTTTATTTTACAGTGTCATTTTAAGATGGGGGTACATAATGTTGAGCTCCATGGCCACACTCTCTTATCTTTCGTGATGACTGCAGTAAAAGACTCCTCTGCTCGATTACTTTAATGAGTTCTGGAGCCACCCCACTGGTTGCTATATGGACCAAGGAGTATGCTGTCCACCTCTGGCTTTAGCAAAGCTCTGACCAGGTGCTGCTCAATAACTTTAAGACCACGGTCCCTGAAACAAGAAGGTTGTACCTCCTACTTCATAACTAATTTATACTCTAGTTCTACACTGAGCACAATACGTCACAAACATTGAGTTCAGAGCGTTAGGCCAACTGTCAGCTTCATCTGAAATACTTTATACCAGTATTTCCCTCCCTAATGGTTACCACGCCTCTGCAATTCCAGCATTATTTCTGTCTAGTCAATAATCTAGGTGTCAGTGTACTGTTTGGCCATTCCATGCAGTTTTACTTTCCTCCGACACCTTCTGTTCAGGCTGGAGCTCTATAGGCTTTATATCATGTTCGCTACTGAACTACACATATATACAGACATAAATTATCAATTTACATTCAATTTTCATTAAAAGATATTGAATATTTCAAGCTTACCACAATTCATAGAAATAATAAACAGTTTCGTTGACTGGCAATGAATATAGCACAACTCCGATCTGCCGATGTCCCAGGCTTTATTTTATAAAAAATATACACTGGTGCTCAACGCACTGCTTCTTAGTAGGTTTATTACAAGATGTGGCAATGAACAGACGCTCTGAATTGAGTATATTCGCAGCTCTACCCAATCAAACCATGTCTACACATCTTTTCAAAAAAATACTCCTTTTCACGTTTCCCCTGACAACACAAGATAGTATTTATAGCCCGACCAATCGTGTTTAGTCTTATATTTGTTGCGCTCCAATCAAATAGGAGTTAACATGGTAGGCTATTTCTGTAACGTAATGTTTTTTCAAACACGTTATAAAAAAATCTTATGAGCAGAAATGATTTCATGCTGTCAGGCACCCCCACTATTTTATTTTGGTTATAATTTGGTAATTCCTAGACTATTTGCGTAACGTTTTACATATTCTTTGTCAGCAAACCCTAAGGAACCCAAATATACAAATTTAAAAGAGCTAAGTGGCTGCGTTCAAAATATGTGTTTTCCAAAGATAGTCGTATATTTGTTCTTTATCCTTTTCGTTGTTTAGAACGACCTGTCCTGCCTTTTACTGTTATGTCATACTAAAGTCAGGAGCTTAGATGTAAATCAGTAGAATTTCATATTTCCTACGAAGCATTTTTCATATTTTTAAACCTGATTCTTGTAGTAATAGTGTTTCTTTTTCACTGACTATATGAAAAAAAGTTATTGCTAGTGGCCTTACACGTGGGATTTGCGTTACTATTAATCGCGCGACGCGTGTAGTGTTGCATGCTTCCAGCCTTCATTCGCCCCTCTCTCTCTCCTGCTTTATCTGTCTTTTAGTTACGCCGTGTATGGAATGAATGAAATATTAAATCTAGGTCATTGATCAGCTTGCGTATCTCAAGGTTTTTCCAAGAAATACAGTACACGTTTCATTGAAGAAAGCGTGCAGCGACACAGTAGGCTTTTACTATCAACGTGAAAGCGTTACAATTTGCAGACGAAGTAGAAAACAAGGGGGATTTCGAGTACAGTCATTGTGACAGCACTGTTCTTTACCATTCTTCTTTCCTTTTATTAAATTTATTTGTTAGGCTTTATATTTACCTTTTAATTTATATATGTGGATTAGAATATTTCATGACATCTCCCCTCTTAAAACAGACATTATATGTCAGTCCTTTATTCTATATACACATAGAGAAATTTATTATTATTTCTGGGGTTTACGGTGATTCTCATCACACGGATGGCGGCTTAAAAAATCCGCTCCCAAATTTGTTTTTCCAGATATATACTCAATGCTAAAATTATATGGAGCCAAAAGTAAGGACCATCGGAGTAACCTAGAGTTCTCATGCCTAGCCTGTGCTAGAAACGATAAAGGTTTGTGATCCGTTTGCAACTTAAATGCCTTCCCATACAGATAAATATTGAATTTCTTTATTGCCCATATTACTGCAAGACATTCTTTTTCGCTAGTTGAGTAGTTGATTTCAGCTTTATTCAACTTTCTGCTAGCATATGCCACTGGGCTTAATTCCCCATCCAATGCATCTGATTTCTGTAGTAGAGTTGCACCTAACCCAATATTACTGGCATCCGTCCTTACTATGAATTCTTGACTTAAGTCAGGTAATTTCAAAATAGGTTTACTTGTGAGCTTTTCCTTCAATTCTTGGTAAGCCATTTCACATTGTGGTGTCCATGTAATGCGATCTGGATGTCCTTTACGTGTCAAATCAGTTAACGGTGCACATATGGAATTAAAGTTTTTGATATACTTCTGGTAGAAACCACATAATGAGACAAAGGATCTCACGTCCTTCTTGGTTTGTGGTCTCGGGGCTTTCTGTAGTTTCTCTAAATTCTTTGGGTCAGGGGTCATGTTTCCCTGATAAACTGTGTGTCCCAAAAATTCCAATTCTTTACATCCAACGCAACATTTGGTTGGTCGGGCTGTTAAATTTGCCTCCCTAAGTCGATTAAACAGCATGTTCAGAGAGTCAATGTGTTCCTCAAATGTTTCTGTTGCTATAAGGATATCATCCATGAAATTTGTTATACATGGATTATTCAGAGGGTCCAATAATTTTCTCATCATTCTAGAGAAGACACTAGGCGCATTCTTCAATCCAAATGGCAATCTATTAAACTCATAGTGTCCTTCTGAGGTACTAAAAGCTAGGTATGGTCTAACCTCAGGCTTTACTGGAATCTGATAGTATCCTTTACTCAGATCCACTTTTGAGAAATATTTAGCTTTATTTAGTCTGGCAAACAGCTGATTTGAATCAGGCAATGGAACCACCTGTCCTTCTGTAATAGCATTCAGTCTCCTGTAATCTATACAGAGTATATGTTCTCCAGAGGGCTTCCTTAAGAGTACAACACCGGAACTATACGAAGATTCACTGTGCGAAATAATTCCTTCCTTCAACAGATAGTCTATCTCTTCCTTCAAAGCGTTCTCCTTAGCAAACGGAATCGAATATGGTTTCATACAGACAGGTGTGGGGTCTATCAGTTTCATATCATATTCCAATAGGTTTGTATGCCCTGGTCGGTCTGTTAACACCTCTGCATGATTATTTAGAACCTGTTGCACTCTCTCTTTCTGAGTTTTCGTTAAATGTGTACTGATTTTCACCTGTGCTGCTGTCTCACAGGGGTGTAATGGATATTCAAATGATGAAAGTGGTTCCTTTTTCATCTCCATGGCGATGGACAAGGTCAACAAGTGTGTCTCTTCCTGATGTTCTCTTTCCAAATATTTCTTCAGGAGATTCACATGATAGATTTTTTCTTTCCCCTTCTTATCTATCTTATAATTTGTTCTAGACACCTTCTCTAAAACTGTATATGGACCCTGCCATCCAATTTGTAACTTATTCTGACTCCCGGGAGAAGAAGCAGTACCTTCTCTCCCACAGCCAAATTTCTGTCTTTCGCCTTCCTGTTATAATAGGCAGCATGTTTCTTCCTGGCTTGTTTCAAATTTTCATTGGCAAGTTTCCAGCCAGTTTTTAAACGAGTGGTCAGCTCATTCACATATTGGTATGAAGATGTAATGTTTTCCTCTGCCTTTTCATCAGTCCACGTTCTTAACAAAGCTACATATGGACCTTTAATTGTGTGGACCTATTTGTCCATGCACCGGTATGGTCTCTTCCACTCGAAGCTTTATAGTGATGATTTTTCTTCCCAGAATTATCATTCACAAAACGACCGCTACCAATTTTTCTTTTGGGGCTTTCTCCCCACTTAAAATTCTTGATGAGAGATTTCCTCTCTACATCCTCTTCCTCCAGTTTGTTTAAGTCCGATTGAGGGATTTTCGGCTTATCCTGGGGTAAGACATCTTTTTGCACTCTCCGCATAGTGGCCATTGTAAAACAGTTAAGTGAAGCTTGTCCGTGAAAAGGGGCTTCCCATTCCATTTGGTCCACTTTATCAAATCTATTTTTCTTTTTATTATCAGGCCTAATTTTGCCCCGTGGCGTGTCCAGGTCCTGATCAATGTTCCCACTTGTGGGTGTTCCCTCATGTGCTATGCTACACCTTTCTACAAAATTCTCAATGTCCCATCTTGCTTTGGGCCAATAAGAATTGTGAGCCACCTTTTGAATGATGGTACCTATCTTCTCATGGTCCCCATCTGGTTTCACATGTAGGCTCCTTATTAAGTCTGCCCTATATCTTTTAGGAAGTACCAGCTGTCCCTGACCTTTGGATCTAGCTCCAGTCTTCCTATACATCAACTTGTTTTTCATGTAAAAATCTCCCTTGCCTGGAGTTGTATGACAAGTTGACAATTTTCTGAAACAAGGCTTGAGTGTTTTATCCCCAGCCTGTGCCTTCCTCATCTCTTCTGGAGTGGTATCAACATAATATCCTCCTCCTGTCTTGAGGTCGACCTGACCTGAAGGGTTGCCATATACACAGGTTTCCTTCTGCAACGGTCAGTGTCATGATTGTCCATCTGACAATTTTTACACCACCTTTTTCCTTGGTTGAAAGATTTTCTTTCATCATATTTCCTTTCATCGAATTGTGGGAATTTATTTTTATTTTCATACCGTGGCCTATCAAATTGGTGCTTACCTTTGTTTTGATCCCTAGGATCAAATTTATTAAAGTTCTGTGGTGCCCTAAAGTTATCCACTTGTTTCTTTTTATTACCTGTTACCTCTGCTTGAGCTGCTTGATACCTTTCAGCAACATTTAGCAACTCACCCAGCCTCTCTGCACCTTGTTCCATGAGAAACTTTCTCAGGTCTGGAGCCATGGACTCTCTTAATTGCTCTATAAGGACCATTTCCTTAAGATCTTGGGTTTTCCCCAGAGAAGTCCATTTCTCCAAGTATGTCTCTATTCGTGCAGAGAACTGGTGATAGGTTTCACCTGACAGTAGTTTAGCATTCCTAAATTTTTTCCTATAAAATTCTGCATTCTTTTCATATCTTAACAAAAGAGCCTGCTTTAGCATGTCATAATTTTCCTGATCACCTCTGCTCATTTTTGCAAAAACTTCATAAGCTGCCCCACGAAGTCCCTGAGATAACTTTAAGCTCCACCTTTCTCTCTCTAACCCATACGTGGTAGCTAATAGTTCATACCTATTTAGATAGCTCTCTATATCATCGTCTTTCTCAACAAAATGATCTAAATGAAAATTCATAGCTGAGGTTGAGGCTCCTTGGCTAGCAGTGGCATCAGAGGCAAAGGGACTGGCACCATTTTCAGGAGCATGGCCTTGAAACTCAAACTCCCTTAGTCGTAACTCATGTTCCCTTTGTAATCTCTTCTCCTCCTTTTCTGCTTCCCTTTCTGCAGCTAATCTCTTCTCTTCCCTTTCTGCAGCTAATTTCTTCTCTTCTCTTTCTGCAGCCTGTCTTCTTTCCTCGGCTTCCAATGCTTTAGCCTCTTTGTCAGCCTCAATCTGCAACCTCTTAGCCTCAGCCTCAATCTGCAACCTCTTAGCCTCAGCCTCAATCTGCAACCTCTTAATTTCCTTTTCAGCCTCTAATTTTCTTTCGGCCTCTTTTTCTAATCTTCTTTCTTCCCGTTCAATATTTGTCACATTCCGCAGTGACATAAGAAATCATAATTTGCCCGTCCATTCCTAACTCTTTCGCAGTCTGTACAGCAGCAGATCGAAATTTTGCCAGGTCGGCCATTGTCTAACAGATAAATGTCTAAAATATGTAACTAAACAATTTTATCTATGACTAATTAACTTAGGACAACACAGGCACTGTGAGCTCAACCTTATTTATTTTCACCCAAGGATACCTTTTAATTCTTATTATTCCCTGAAGTGAATTACCCCCAATATTTGTAATAGGGAAAGATTCAAAATCCCGAGAGCGAGACCCCAATATATGTGGTGAAGTGGGATGTTATAAATATTTATAGGGGACTTAGTGTACTGACTGAGATCAGCTGTGAAGGTATCTATATCTAATAAGAGTAGTGTATTATAGATAACCTTACTTGCTGCCACATATGTATACCTCAGTCAGAATTATTCTGGAATAGTGTGATGACTACGTTATATGTCTAGGGTATGTGTATGATGAAGTGTAAGTCATAACAACAACAGACAGATAAACAATTTAATTTATTCCACCACACTTGACAACACTGTGACACTCACATACATAAAACACTCTACAAGGATATCTTAAAGGAGTCACTGATAACTTTTCAAATAACAATATGTATTCAGTGCTGTCATGAATGTATATGTGTCCTGATTCAAATACAAAGGGAACCAGGAATCACAATCAATTTTAATTACAAGTTATATGTACAGAATTTATCAATATGAATCTTGTAGTGACATATATTATTAATAGTATCCTATGTGTGTCAGTTGTGTAGTAGTAATATGAGGTAATACTGGTTTTGTTTTGTTCAAGCTCTGTTGGTATTTGTCATCATGACTTCAATAGTTTGTTTCTATTGGAACTAGTATTGGAGATGTTCTCAGTTCCTGTATTAAAACAATTAAATTCCCCTCTTAATTTTATTTTACAATGTCATTTTAAGATGGGGGTACATAATGTTGAGCTCCATGGCCACACTCTCTTATCTTTCGTGATGACTGCAGTAAAAGACTCCTCTGCTCGATTACTTTAATGAGTTCTGGAGCCACCCCACTGGTTGCTATATGGACCAAGGAGTATGCTGTCCACCTCTGGCTTCAGCAAAGCTCTGACCAGGTGCTGCTCAATAACTTTAAGACCACGGTCCCTGAAACAAGAAGGTTGTACCTTCTACTTCATAACTAATTTATACTCTATTTCTACACTGAGCACAATACATCACAAACATTGAGTTCAGAGCGTTAGGCCAACTGTCAGCTTCATCTGAAATACTTTATACCAGTATTTCCCTCCCTAATGGTTACTACGCCTCTGCAATTCCAGCATTATTTCTTTCTAGTCAATAATCTAGGTGTCAGTGTACTGTTTGGCCATTCCATGCAGTTTTACTTTCCTCCGACACCTTCTGTTCAGGCTGGAGCACTATAGGCTTTACATCATGTTCGCTACTGAACTACACATATATACAGACATAAATTATCAATTTACATTCAATTTTCATTAAAAGATATTGAATATTTCAAGCTTACCACAATTCATAGAAATAATAAACAGTTTCGTTGACTGGCAATGAATATAGCACAACTCCGATCTGCCGATGTCCCAGGCTTTATTTTATAAAAAATATACACTGGTGCTCAACGCACTGCTTCTTAGTAGGTTTATTACAAGATGTGGCAATGAACAGACGCTCTGAATTGAGTATATTCGCAGCTCTACCCAATCAAACCATGTCTACACATCTTTTCAAAAAAGTACTCCTTTTCACGTTTCCCCTGACAACACAAGATAGTATTTATAGCCCGACCAATCGTGTTTAGTCTTACATTTGTTGCGCTCCAATCAAATAGGAGTTAACATGGTAGGCTATTTCCGTAACGTAATGTTTTTTCAAACACGTTATAAAAAAATTTTATGAGCAGAAATGATTTCATGCTGTCAGGCACCCCCGCTATTTTATTTTGGTTATAAATTGGTAATTCCTAGACTATTTGCGTAACGTTTTACATATTCTTTGTCAGCAAACCCTAAGGAACCCAAATATACAAATTTAAAAGAGCTAAGTGGCTGCGTTCAAAATATGTGTTTTCCAAAGATAGTCGTATATTTGTTCTTTATTCCTTTTCGATGTTTAGTACCGCCACCTGTCCTGCCTTTTCCACTGTTATGTCATACTAAAGTCAGGAGCTTAGATGTAAATCAGTAGAATTTCATATTTCCTACTAAGCATTTTTTCATATTTTTAAACCTGATTCTTGGGAGAATAGGTTTTCTTTTTCACTGACTATATGAATAAAAAGTTATGCTAGTGGCCTTACACGTGGGATTTGCGTTACTATTAATCGCGCGACGCGTGTAGTGTTGCATGCTTCCAGCCTTCATTCGCCCCTCTCCT
>JAMPIV010013386.1:0-118523 GCA_024509875.1 Oreohelix idahoensis | reverse complement strand
AGTCAAAACAATGTTCATACAACAATAACAGGGCAATCCACATAGGACGTCAGTAAACTCACGACGTATAAAGTCAATGAGTCTTGAAACAGCCGTTGACGTTTTTCTTCATTATTTATTGTGGACGCCACAGTGACAAAATGGTTACGCAAATGTGTAGGCACATCAAACAGTCATTATCACAGCAACATTCAATACAGCAATAACGGTAGACAGCATTACAATGATGAGTCAGATGCATGTTATATTTCATAGTGCTGTAAATGTAGTCAGGTGGAAAACTCCATCCTTTTCTATAACAGCCAGGAGATAACCAGATGTATGAGATCAGTTCACTCTCCTTAGTTTGACTTCAGCAAGACAGACACGTCTGCCGAAGTATAAATAATGTCCTCAAAAATATCCTCTAGATAATAAAGGTTTTCCAAACCTAGTTCATTTAACAAAGTAGCAAGTAATGGTCCTTGGTACCTGCATCAACCGATGCAGTACAATGCAGCGACATGTGAGCTGGGAAAAACATCTCGTGACGACGACTTTCGGAGACAGGCTATGAATCGAAATCGCTCACGACCCAAAATCGATAGAGTTAATGAAAAAGTCAATTTACCTTGCTTTCATGAAATACACAGAAATATCACGCCTCCCGACATGTGGGAAACACTAGAGGTATTATCTCGAATAAACGAAATATCCATTAAGAGGACTACACATCCCTGACAGAACAAAAAATAGCGGAGATCCCCTCTTCAACGAGGCATCTCTTTCGCCATTCCAAATCGCTCACTCCCACTAGTGGTGGGCGGAAACCGATCGACAAAACAACAAGACAAGTCATGCGCAGTCCAGCGCAAAAATGACCACAGCTCAAAAGTTAACTGCATTCGATACCAACGCGAGAAGACAAATGCTTACCGAGAAAAGTGACTATAAATTTCAAGCAGTTGTTGCCCTTGCGTTATAAAACAGAAATTGAAATAAAACGATGTTGCGAGAAAGAAACAATCAAAAAACTTACATTTTAAGATTATTTTTAACAAAACGATGAGTTAAATCCATTTTCCGGAATGAAACTGGTTCTACACCTACTTTTCTTCGTTGAGTGTTACTATTTTCGGGAGAGTACATATAAGGGAAATGTGACCGCGCTATTTACTGATTATGTGTCCGCGGATAAGTCGTTAATGATCGGGTCACTTCTGTGTAAATACTGTATGACAGTTTGCAGGTACAGTATTGCATCTTACTATCTGACAAGTTTGTTTACTAGCCGTCCGCTAGAGATGTTTTATCTTGTAGATGTATATCAGATTCGTTCGGCTCTCTCGATAGTTCGTATATGTGTGCTATAGTGGTGTACTAAGTAGTAGAACTGTAACTTTGAACTCAACTTGACAAAATCTGCATAATTCAGCCGCGTCAAATACAGTAGTTTATTTACATGAACCATAATGAACAAATGCAGCTGGTACCAGATCAATTTCCTTCATTGAAGGTGGTTTCTACATGTACGAGTATTCTTTCGTCTCTCACTACACGCGTGTGAGGTCCATAAAATCCTGTGTGGCTTCATAACCTAAGTTACCTCACCCTTCTTTTCCACAACGTTCAGTAAACGTAGTTGAGCCTCTGTTTTCTTAACTAAATTTAATATTTCTCCAGCTTCTATCCTTTCAACTGATTTATAGTAGTTCTTCCTCTCCATGTGTTCAATGAGTTTTTGTGAGAGACATTTGGTTCTTCCCCTAACAAAATAAATTCTAGCTGTGGGCTGAAAATCGAGAGGTACTTACATCAGATACTATCCTACTCGATCTTTTCTCCTAGTTCATAATATAGCAACTGCCGTTATTCTGTTCTGTGAATAATAGCATTAAACTTTATCACAACGTTACTTCATTTTGAAGATCTTTAAGAATCAAAAACGTAGAAATGCCTTGGTTGTTCTGCATAGATGAGACCGCTCAAACATGGCTCCTCAACACACATGTACAGACACAACCTTCGCCGATGGCTTTCTATCAGGAACACTCCTTAGGATTTGTCAAATTTTAGCTAGCTGGAAGGATGTTTGGGTTCTTGCCACCGTCGATGGTTTCGATTGGTGCGACTCAAATGTATTAACTTATTTCACTGGGCACGGTTATGCTGTTCCTCAGGAAACTTGGCTATTCCCATTGACGTCACTGGGTTGTCTTAAAGATACAGTTATCTACTTATAATAAAATTTAACTAAGCCTATGCATATGACGTGACTTGAATCGTTGCCACGCAGCTCTTGCCATAGATAGCGTATGGGCGGCCCACCTACATCACTAAATCTACTTTTAGAATCGTATAACTTATTAATTTTTTTACGGTGTTTTGTGAGAAAACGCAGTGTTTGCGTTTCTCGTTCTACATCAATTTATGTTAGATTAATAGCATGGATAATGCTGGGGTAGTAGGCCATTCAGTCACAGAAACGATACAATTAATGTCTAACTTTCAACTGCAATTGCATCCCTTAGATCTGACCGACGTACAAACGGCGAGAATTCTGGATTTTGATGATAATAATAATAGCCCCATTCAGTCACGACTGACTATGGGAATGCGCCTCTGAGGTGACAGCCCTTAGCTGTTTATTTTCCTGGTGTTCCTTTGAACGTTTGCTTGTGTGAGATTCTTTTAAATTTTACCTATTTATGTTAATGGGGTATGGTGATTTGTTGATCTTCATAAATCCTGTCCTTGTGCTTATCTTCATAAGGAGCATATATTTGATTTTGCAATTAGTCTTTATCTTCATATATTATACTTTTGTCATCTGCACAAGGTGGTCCTGTCAATGGGTTGTATTCTTCACTTTCTGGGTTTATTTTGTCTTTGGGGTTAGCTTCTAGATTTATTTCTTATGTTATTTTTGTTCATGTAATTGTTGAACATTAGTGGTGATAGCATACAGTCTTGTTGAATTCAAGTAGTTATATCAAATGCATCCGTGAGTACATCACTTGTTGTTAGTACACTTTTGCATGTATAGTACACAGCTCTCAATTGATCTAATAGCTACCCGGGTATTTCATAGTCTTCTAACACTGACCAGAATTTATACTTATCCACTCTATCGATGGCCTTTTCCTGGTCTAAAAATAGTATTTTTAATTGACTTTAATATTCGATTATTTTTTCACGAAGCATCAGTACGGCAGAGGACGGTGTAAAAAAAGGGTAGAGAATTCCCCCGTGTTGACGGGCACTTTGTAACTCAAAGAAAACTCAACCTTGCAGCTCACCAACAATCGCTAAATAAAAGACTTTCGGCAAAAATGCCTATATTTCCACGTGCAAAGGGGTGGGCTTAGCCTGGCCCTTGCAAAATTGACGGGACTAACGACATAATTAGAGCTATTAGAGCTTTATGTTAGAAAATGGGCGTAGATAAGAAATAGAAAACAAAACAGGGCAGACCACTCAGACCAACGTGTCAGACATTTCAATCAAAATATGACACCTGTTTCTTTACCCTGATGAAATAAAGATTTAGTTTGTTCATTTGTTCGTTCATTCTTAATTCTGTCTGTGAGTGCATGCAGGCGCGTGTGGGAAGGTACGTGTGTGTGCTCAATTACTGAATACAATGATCATTTTAATTACTTATTATTGAGGATAAAATTATTTTAATCTGTAATCACTTTGAGTATTGTATAATTGCATGGCAGAAATGTAAAATGTCTATTTCTTTACCCTGGTGAAATATAGATTTCATTCATGTTCTCTGTCTTTCCATGCTACTGTAAAAATTCTTTTCATCCATTTTATTCCTATCTCGCTGCAGACTTGAATTGCCTCTGTTGTTTTACTGACTGTTGGAAGCTACTTGCAGTGTTTTAAACTTCTTTTAATTTTATTTAGTAGTGTTATTTCAGCACCGCATGGCACTCCCACTAGTTGCCAGCTGTTTAACGTTCCTTAGTGAAAAATTATGACGTTAGTATGTTACTATGTGGCAAGTGCAGTGTTTTTTTTTTCTTTTTTTTCTCAAAGATTATATATTTAAAACTGAAAGCAGTTAACATTAATTGTTTGCCCCATAATTCAGTAATGTGTATTGCCTTTTCGTATCAGTGAAGTCCGTCACATAATTACGGTTAACAGATACTTAATCGTTAAGAGCCACATAGTTTTGTTAGTGTTTACAATGTGTTAAATGTAAGCCTGACATTATTTTGTAATTAGATTTGTGTAAATTATTCACATAATCTAAATAGTAACGGGTGTTTTCTTTATAGAGTAAATCTTTGGGAGGTAGTCATTTACTTTGAGAGAACTGCTGAGGCAGGGAAAGGGACCATATAATGTCTATTGTGTAGTTTAAAAATGCCTTATAATGCAGTCCTAGAAAGTTAACCACCTGGCAAGGAAAGAGGTCTATACCTTGTAAAGTTACAATGTATCATGGAAGCATAAGCATTGCATATGTATGTACTCCATTTTGATGATTATTATTTTATTCGTTTTTCTACCGATCCCACTGGGCGCCGACAATTTAATCATGTTCTGTAGATATTGCTCACATTCTTTTTTTTAAACTTAAATAATGTCATGGTATGAATAATGCACCCTCCAAACTGGGGTGAGTATTTTTTTTTAAACCAATTGAATCAGTTGAACGGGGACACGACTTCGTTGTAACGTTTTTGATGTCCCTGTATAAACAAATAAGGTTGTACTATGCATGCTGCCTGATGTGAAAATTGATATTGGAGAATTAACAGGACAGCTAATATGGAAGGGACAGCATAACGACTTGCCTAGCATAAGTAAAACAAAAACCTTAGTGGTCCCTAAAAACTTAAGTACAACATTAAGTTATAATTTGTATTTTGCTTGACGTATCTACACTCCACAGATGTATTTATTTTTTTAAATTTAATCAGAGGGGCGCCAGGCATTTCTCGGTTGAAATAAAAAAAATTAAGAATTTGGGATTAGTCCATTTTCTGATACTTTAGCATCTCCCGAATCTAAATTTAACAGAATTAAATGTCAAAATGCATTCTAACAATATGTATTTTGACTTTGAAAAAGGTATGGTACGGAGAGATTTTCTCAAACTCGAAAAATATGTCTAATTAGACCTAGTTTCTTTCACAGCAACCAAGCTTATACCCCTACATATTATACATCGTTGGATTCGTCCAAATCTATACTTTACTGTAAGCAGGTCACTTACTTCGGGATACCAAAAGCCAGATCCTGCCATCAATGGTACCTATACCTTGTAGCGGTATGGCAGCTTGCGTACCCTGACAATCCCCAGTGCTATGCCAGTGGGAGATTTACTCCTGATAGGTTCAATCAAGCTGGACTGGTCTGCGTTGGTAGGGGTCAGACAAAAGCTGGTACTCTGGTCCTCCAGGTTGGGGGTTTTAGCACAGGGCCGACACCCCTGTCTATGTAAAAAAATTGCACGTTACGGAAACAACAATAAATGGAAAAACTTTGCTGCGGGACGGACATCCGGAGTCTCAGGCTCGTATGACTGACAGTGGTGAAAGCCGAAAGGAAGCCACTGGCATGAAAACGGATGCCCCGACCGCAAAACACGAAACCAGAATTGGTTTTTGGAACGTCAGAACTATGAATGAGGCAGGAAAGCTGAGACAAATCACAGCAGAGATGAGGAACTACAAGATACATATCGTGGGAATAAGCGAGAGCAGATGGACAGGTAGGGAAGAATAAAAACAGCTACAAGGGAAACAGTACTTTATTCTGGCAGAGAAGATGGTCAGCACACCGAAGGTGTAGCCATTATCCTGAAGAAAGGAATGGAAAGGTCTTTACTGGAATGGAAACCCATCAACAACAGACTGATAAGAGCAAGACTAAGGGGGAGGTTCACCAACACCACAATTATACAATGCTATGCACCAACAAACGACAGCGATGAAGAGATCAAGGACGAGTTCTATCAACAGGTACAAAAAGAAATGGAAACTACACCCAGGTACGATCTCATTATAGTAATGGGAGACCTAAATGCGAAAATGGGAGCACACAATAATTATAACGAAAGAGTAATGGGGAAATGCGACAGTGGAACAGCAAATGAGAATGGGGACAAATTAATAAGCTTCTGCAGTATTAACAACCTGGTCATTGGAGGAACACTTTTTCCACACAAGGAAGTGCACAAGTTAACATGGGAATCACCAAACGGACGAGACAGGAACCAGATAGATCACAAAATGATCAATGGCAGATGGAGACATGCACTACAAGAGGTGAAAGTAAGAAGAGGCGCAGATGTGGGAAGTGATCATCACCTAGTAGTAGCAAGACTGAAAGTGAAACTCAGAGCTGCTGGACCAGTTGCAGTCAAACAGAAAAGATACAACATCACAAAACTGAAGGATCCCCTCACCAGAAAAGCTTTCGTGGTCGACGTAAAGAGAAGATATGAGATTATCAAAAGCCAGGAAAGAACAGAGACCGATGATGTTGACCAGAGATTCAACACCATCTCAACAATATACAAGGAAAGCAGCAAGTCATGCTTGGGATTCCAGGAAAGAAAGAGCCAAGACTGGATAACCCCAGATACGCTAAATACCATAGCGAAGAGAAAGGAAATGAAAAGAAAGAAAACAGAAGCTAAGTCTTCCAGATTAAAGGCAATATATAGTGAACAGTACAGTCAGCTGGACAAGGAAGATAAACGTCAAACCCGTGCTAACAAAAGGACATTTCTGGATGACCTTGCAAGACAGACAGAAGAGGCAGCACTGAGAAATGAACAAAGCACAGTATACAAAATAACTAAAATCATCAGTGGAAAACGAGGTGCAAACAATATTACATTAGTAAGAGATAAGCAAAGAAATCTCATCACAACAGTAGAGGGACAGGAAACAAGATGGGCAGAACATTTCAGAGAAACTCTGAATAAGGAACCACCAGAGACACAATTGAATGTTCCTGAGGCTGAAAATGATCTAGATGTTAATACAGACATCCCACGAATAGAAGAAATCATCACAGCAATAAAAGGGTTAAGGAATGGAAAAGTTCCTGGTCATGATAACTTAAATGCAGAGCTATTTAAGACAGACCCAGAGCTGGCAGCAAAACTATTAGAACCACTATTTGCACAAGTCTGGAAAACAGGGACAACACCAACAGAGAGGAAAAAAGGAATGATTGTCAAATTGCCCAAGAAGGGAGATCTTGCAGACTGCAATAATTGGAGAGGAATAACTCTTCTCTCAGTTCCCAGCAAAATACTAGGCAGGATAATTATACAGAGAATCTCAAAAGCAGTAGACCACAAACTGAGGAAAGAACAAGTAGGATTTAGAAAGAACAGAAGATGTGTAGATCATATATTTACCCTCCGGAACATTATAGAGCAGTGCTCGGAATGGCAGAGACAGTTATACATTAATTTCGTTGAATTTGAAAAGGCTTTTGACAGTATACATAGAGACAGTTTATGGAAAATACTGAGGGCTTATGGAATTCCAAGCTGCATAGTGTCAATCATAAAAAGCCTTTATGCCAACTTTACGTGCAGCATTGGGCAGAGCAATCTAACCTTTGAAGCGAAGACAGGAGTACGACAGGGATGCCCCTTATCAACCACTCTATTTTTAACAGTCATAGACTGGGTGATGCGCCAGACAACAGAGTGCAATCCAAGAGGAATAAGATGGACTACATTTTCTACATTGGAAGATCTGGAATATGCAGATGACATTGCACTGCTAGCACATTCACATCAACACATCCAGGAAAAAACGGATAGCTTAATAAGTATAGCCAGCAGGTGGGCTTGAACATCAACCTAAAGAAGACAGAGGTCATGACGCTCAATGTGAGCAGCCCTGAGCCCATATCAGTAAGGAATCAGCAACTGGAACAGACAGATGCCTTCACATACCTAGGATGCATAGTAACACCAGACGGCAGAGCAAGCAAAGACATCAACAACAGAATGAACAAAGCAAGAACAGCCTTTTTTAGTCTAAATAACATCTGGAAGTCCTCTCAGTACAGCACAAGCACAAAATTAGGATTATATCAGAGCTGTGTGCTTTCTGTGCTTCTCTATGGTGTGGAGAGCTGGAGAGTTACAGAGAAGGAAATGTCGAAATTGTCCTCTTTTCACACAACATGCCTAAGAAAAATTCTCCGAATCTTTTGGCCGAATATCATCACCAACCAAGATCTGCTTACTCGGAGCAAGCAAGAGGACATGCACACCATCATAGCTGGCAGACGCTGGAGCTGGGTTGGCCATGTCCTCAGAAGAGACCCCGATGCCATCAAAAGAACAGCTATGCTATGGACCCCTGAAGGAAAACGATAGAGAGGCCGACCAAAAACAACTTGGCGGAGTACTGTGGAGGCTGAGATGCAAAGAATGAACCAGAGTTGGGGCACTGGACGAAGGATGGCCGCCGACCGAGCAAAGTGGAATCAATTTGTTGTTACCCTACAAGACGCCACCAGGCGTAATGGCCACTGACTGCTTTGACGGTCGGCGGCTAAGGATCAAAGAAGAAGAAGAAAATGCGAGATCGGAAATTTATAATTTCAAAGTCAACATTTAGGGTTTCCACTCGATTCTTAATTTTTAATTGGCTGTGCGCGTTCACGTGACCGGCAACGACAATATGGCGGCGCGTTTACGGAATCTCAGTTGTGATTTCTTATTGATGTGACAATGCCTAAAAAAACGATATGCTCTCGTTACCTCCAACTGGAATAGGCCAGAGTTAGAGATGGAAGCAAGACTTATCCTACACTGCAGGTAAAACGTACTTATTGTGAAGATATAATGGTTAAAAACTGGGACATTAGTACTCAGGCATGGAGGGTTGAAATAAAGCAACGCCTACCGTTTGTTCGATGTGGCCTTTGACAAGAATTTAGAGACGCAGTAAACATGACTAAGGGTTAGACTTAGTGGTTGAAATGAAGCAATCAGGACCATCTGTACGATAGAGCCTGAAATTGGAATTCAGAGACGCAGTAAAAAGGGCTAATGGTTACGTATAGGTATCCCAAACCTAACCCTAACGACGTTGGCGACTTACTGGGATGACATCTAAGAAGACGGTCGACTGTGACTCATTTCAACCAGGTTTAAGAATCTTAACCTAACCATAAACCTTACGACGTTGGCTATTTACTGGAATGACATCAAAGAAGGCGGCCCACTGTGCTTCATTTCAACCACCAGGGAGTTACATGAACTAGCTATTACGAGTAGTAGACAGTCAATTAAAAATCATCACGTTTTCCTGAGTTTACAGAATAACGGGTGACTTCTCATAATTCAGTACATTATCATGATTCTTGTAAGCATAGTGCATATTTGTTTCCTCAATTTAATGTTTGTTTCTTATGTATTTTTATTGACATGTCTTGTCACAGATGCTTATGTGTTATTTAAAAAATGCCTGCCAGACATTTGCAACAGCTGGTTCTTGGTACCAGAAGAAAGACTGGAAACTTCATCAAGTGGAAAGTGAAGCAAGGCTGTCATATACATTTTGAAGGTATTTACATTTGAAACTTACTTTATGTTTCCCCTTGCCTAAGCATAGAAATTCATGTCATTTATTTTGATCTCCATAAATATTGCTAAATTTAATCAAGGACCTGAGGCTGCTATATTTTTCAAGAAAGTCCTTGGGCTGAACAGTGGAAAAGAGGCTTGTCGACTGGCAGGAGCAAGAAAGCGTTAAACGTCTCGTGCTCAGCTCTAAAACGACAGAAAACTGCACTAAGAAAAATGAAGGACATTTGGGACAAATCTCAACAGAAAGCGAGACAAGAAGCTGCAGAGGAAGCTGGATATGCTGCCGGTATGTTCTGCATGACTAGTAAGTTATTTTATTTTGCTGCAGTATTACATACTTATTTAATTATATTCTAATTATATCGAAAAATGTGATTTTAAAGAAATCTATTATTCTCATACTAATTTTCTTATAACTTCCACATTTATGTATTAATTGACATAAGAATTGGCACATATATTGCCCATAATGTTTAAAACGTTTTGTATGATGGATTTTAAGTATCTGATCAAACTTGTGATTTATTGCAAAAAGTAAAGTAAAATTTAGCATAATTTGTTACTATTTTTACGAACTATTTTCAAAGACCTACAACTATTTTAAAATTAAAGTTATCAAAAACCCATCTTAAGAAAAGTTTTAAACTGTAATGATAAACGTTGTGTTTAAGTTTGGTATTCATAGCTTAAACAACCGGCTGATCACCCGTTTGCCAGTCACTTCGATTACGGAAACAACAGCAAATGGGTTGATTTGCCGTTGCCCTAAAGCCGCCACTAGGCGTGATGGGAGACGGTGGCAAAGAAAACCTATCTGCTGTTGCCCTAAGACGCCACTAGGCGTAATGGCCACTGACTGCTTTGACGGTCGGTGGCTAAGGACGGAAGAAAAAGAAGAATTCATAGCTTAATAAAAAAAAAAGCCTTAGCAAATTGAAATAGAACAAAGAATCCAATATTGCTCAGCTCTAAAACGTCAGAAAACTGCACTAAGAAAAGGAAGGAAATTAGGCACAAATTTCAATAGAAAGCCAGATAGGAAGCTGCAGAGGAAGCTGGCTGTGCTACCAGTATGGTCTAAATGACAAGTAAGCAATTTTTCAGAGGCAATATTACATACTTATTTAATTGTAGTCTATTTATGGAGAAAAATGCGATTTTCTCAAAATCTATTTTTCTCATCCTACTTTTATTAAAACTTCTACACTTATGTATTAATTGACATGAGAATTGGCACATCTGTTGCCCATAATGTTTTAAAACTTTTTTATGTGATGGATTTTACGTATCTGATCAAACTTTTGATTTATTGTAAAAAGTAATGTAAAATTTAACAAAATTTGTTACTATTTTTAGACACTATATTCAAAGTCCAACAACATTTTTTGCATTTAAGTTATCAAAAATCCATCACAGGAAAAAATTTAAAATATAATGATAAACGTTGTGTTCATATTTGGTATTCATAGCTTAATAAATAAAAAAGCCTTAGCAAATTGAAATAGAACAATAGAATCCAATATGGCCGCCGTTTCTATGGCAACCAGTGGTGCAGTGCCATCAAACTCTTCATTTTGCGTATCTAGTAATGATATAGGTTAAGTCTGTGCATTTTCATTGAAATCCAGCAATTAATAACGAAAATAGCATTTCAGTGTAGCTCCTCCCCTTAATGCGCTTGATCAAGATCTTCTTTCATATATGCAATTATTACGTAACTCCATAAGCTTTGACTATTTCTGTGTCTACTAGTGAGAAAGAAAAGAGATCATCTGAAGTTTAAGAATACATAAGTGAGTTGTGTGGCTTGGAAAGAGAGATAGCTTTAATAGATCTCCTTTCAATCTGTCTTAAGATTGTCCCTGAATACGCACATTATCTGAGATTTCTCTATAATTCTTGCAGTTCACTCTAATTGTCTTACTCCACCAGCTACATCTAAACCCATCTCACGACAGTGGCAAATAATCTAATATAATGTTGGCATAAAAAAGACAAATGAATGTCACGTGTACATGAATTTCAATAGGATATAGCAAAAATTCATGTAATGTAAAATATGTTTTGGCACGACTATAACAAACAAATTTCCACAAAACAATTACTTCTTTCCTGTACGGCTTGTTTTAAGTTACACAAAGATATATTTAAAGAATATTTTTTCAATATGTAGCAGAATTTGCTATAAGCGCTCCATATGTGTTAATGCTTGATACAAGTATTTGAGTTCTGTCACGAGTGGTGAAAAGAGTCTGTCTGTGACAAGACAAATGTTGAGTGAAGAGTTAGATAATAGAAGTGACTGAATTATAGAATGTGAATGTAGAGTGGAAGTGTAACAATCGGAAGTACAGAGAATATAAACACTTTTTCCTCCTGCCACTAGTAACAACATTACAATGTTAACCTCACTCACCCTCTCTGCCTTGCATATATCAATAAATGACTATATATATAGAAAGAGAGAGAGAGAGAGAGAGAGAGAGTAAGGGACCATACATACATCACGTGTCTTCACATTCAAATATAACAGACAGAGATAGAAAAATAATTCTGATCCGCTAATATATATCAATTTTTACTAAATGATATGCAACACAGATCATGCCTGAGCGATGTCAGGAAACCCAATAATAGTAAAAACTACAATATCACTTTTTAAAAAAGGACTAAAAAAAACCCAAGTCGATTCTAGTTAACAAATTAGAATGACAACCAAGTCTCGAAAACTGGCAATCCTCAGAAAGTACATGTAATAATAAAAAGAAAGTAAGAAAACTATCAACAGTCTTTTCTTCCGTCGACAGACTTCTTAAGACGAGACGTCCGTGACGTGGCTACGCAGATACCCAAAACTAACCAATCCCGAGAAATACACAACTCTCCTTTAAGCACCACTAAGAATTAACCCTGCAACTGTTACGATCTTCAACATTCCTCTATGCGTCCCTGAGTCTGTGTCATTAATTAATTGCCTGTGATGTATTATTCTATTCACTTGAACATTATCTTCTTTCCTATCTCTTCTCCGATGGGATGTAGAAATTAAAAATAAATCCTCGACATGCGGGTTTCAGTGGGAATAGTATCCACCAGTGACACAGCTATAAAGGAAACCTGATATTCCATGGGTTATACGATTCCAAACTCAGGTTGGTGTAGACGACGCGCCCTACTATAACCGATAGACTCCGACCATTCAAAAATGCAACTGCGCGTATAGTTGGGAATGGCCAACGATGACGTACACGAGGTCAGAATAGGCGCACTTTTCCCGGAGATAGTGGAGCTTGAATCTCGGCTTTCTCTGGGGTGGGCAGCAGCTGAAGCATGGGGTACCCATATACCGCAAACTACTCAAGACATTAATACCTGACGTCACAAATTTTGACCCAATTCCGGAATCAAATGAGGACCGGTTATTTCCAAACCTGGAAGGTAATTCAGACTGGGACTTATTGTCTCCCAGTTTTCCCTTGGTAGCGTATAGGAGAACTGAAAATACAAAATCCTCTCCCTTTTTCTTGTTATTGACCAATCGGTAGCCACGCAAAACGTAGGTGACCGCGGCGGGCTTACATTGAGAAAACACAAAACAGGCGTACTCCTCGGTTATGGTTACGACATTGCTGAGTGCCTGAGTATGTAAACAAACTGTTGCCCTGTGAGCTCGCCCTAAAACGGCCTACATGATAATTATTTCGCCCGCATGAGGCGTCTTCCAAGATTAGTAACGGTACATCAACGGCCCGTATCTAGTTACAACCGCTGGGCTGAAACACACTAAATAACTGCGATATTCACATATATGCCATGTGACAATAGACCTTATACAGGTACTCATGGGTAATCCTCTCTGTTGGTTGTACAATATACTCTTAGGAGTCATCAATATAGCACAATTATTTACATCACTAGGAAAATTCTTTACAGGAACTCGTAGCAGCATTTTAAGTTGCGTTTATAGTTGTTTAGAAAAACTTGACATAAACACACACCCACTTTCTTGGAACTAAAAGTTACTAGTTGAAGCATCTTCATGGTTTAGTGGTAGGTAGCGAACGTAACAATTATTCACTTTCCTGTCATGAAACGTGAAAGTAAAAACATAACACTATACGCGTTAGCCAGTGATTATGATTATGTCTAAGTTCTTAGTACACCCACTATCTATTTAATTAAGTGCTCTTACCGACATGTAAAGAATTCTAATAACACCAAAATGTAGCTGGTCGTCAGTACTAGTTATTGAACATCGCCCACTCTACAGCAGAGAATCCTGGAGAAATTAAGTGCTAGACAAAGTAAGTTGCCCAATTTATAAAAGACTAAGTCCTGCATATGTTCGTCTCACCTGCGAGTCGAAGTCTCCGGAAACAGGGTGCGTGCGTAATAATGACGCAAGGCTCCCGGGAACTTGGTTTCCCGTGTTTCCTGCATGAAAGCAATACTAAAGCTGGACCGACATTCTGGTGTAGAGTTTCTAGCCATGCCCAGTCACATGAAAGGCAACGTCTTTCTCCCGTGCCAAAGTTCAGGGAACTCTGCTGCCCTCTACCAGAAAGAGCGTGCAGAGACCTAGCTCGGTGTCAAAGAACTCTAGAAATGTTGCTACCACCAGCAACAAAAGAGTCCCGGGACGCCTTACAAATTATGCCGACCAGCATACAGTAGACATGAAAAGACATAAGATACTCCCCCGCTCACCCGCGCTAGAGAAAGGGGAGTTAACCTGTCCGATTACAAAGTGACTGGCCAGTTTCCCCAATCTACAGCTGTCAAAAGACAAAAATAATAAGAAATGTTAGGTACTAAAAGACCAGACTACTGTATATTAGGGGTGGTCTTACCCGACCGAGTGCCAAAACTTTCTTAGCCAAGCGTGACAAGTTCAAAGGAAAATATAATGTTGCAAATCCCCAAAGAATAAAAATTGGTTTGAACGGAAATGTTACAAGATAAAGAAACGTTTCAGAAATTACACGAAACAATATATTAGACCAAGGGAGAGATGCTAAGGACAGTTAACTTTGTCTATTAGAGATTGACAGTACAATCGAAGAATCAAGAAGGTTAAAATTGCACGCATTTGACATGAAACGTAAGGCCAGCAGCGATGGACGAATGAGAAGATGCATCAGGCGTGTACACAATCAGCGAGTAATAAGCATCCACACTCTCCTACATTTACCCAGGGTTGATGAGCACCTACGGGTTTGCCTTAGTGCAGTGGTATCGATTTTGATCAACATTTAAAATAGCATGTGTAAAAATAATAATACATGAGTAATTATTGTAAATTTTGTTACTGATGTAACCTACCAGAATATGTTTTTTTAAAGCATCTGTCTGTTGCATCAATGGTTCAAAGCTTATCTTATACAGGCATACCTCGGAGATATTGCGGGTTCTGTTCCAGGCCACCGCAATAATGCGAATATCGCAAAAAGCAAGTCACACCCATTTGTTTGGCTTAATAGTGCACATAAAAGCCTACAATCAAATTTACACTATGTCTATTAGGTGTGCTTCATTGACTATAAGAAGGCTTTTGACAGAGTCCATCATGAGAAAATAATTGAATGCCTCAAAGACATAGGTATTGATAGAAAAGATATAAGAATACTCAGTAACCTTTATTGGGAGCAAAATGCCACAGTAAGATCGGGAAGGAATTATTCACCATACATAGACATAAAAAGAGGTGTCAGACAAGGTTGTGTGCTGTCCCCCTGCCTATTTAATTTATGCACCGAAAAAATTTTCAAACAGATACAGGAAATACCAGGACTGAACATCAGTGGGAGGTCAATAAACAACCTTAGATATGCAGATGATACCGTGTTGTTAGCTGAAAGCGAACAGGAGTTACAAGAACTAGTGAAGCAAGTGAACAGTATAAGTCATGAATATGGACTCGACATTAATATTGAGAAAACAAAAACTATGATAATTAGCAAAACAGACGATAAACCCACATTAAAGATAAGCGTAAATGGGAAAATCCTGGAACAAGTCAAGAGGTACGTATATCTTGGTCATATAATAACAGAAGATGGCAGATGTGAAACAGAAATCAAGAAGAGAATAGGAATGACCAAAGCTACATCCAACATCATGAAACATATACTGACATCCAAACAGTTATCTCACAAATTAAAACTGAGAATCATAAAGTGTTATATATATTCTGCATTCTTTATGGTGCAGAAACATGAACGATGAATAAGCATTTGGAAGAAAAAATTGAGGCTCTTGAAATGTGGATATATAGAAGAATGGGGAGATGAAAACAAATAAGGAGGTCCTAGAAAATCTAGGTATGAAAAGAGAACTAATGAGGGAGGTCAAAGTTCGGCAGCTAAAATACTTTGGCCACATAAAAAGGCATAACACCTTGCAGAAGACCATAACAGAAGGGAGAGTTGAAGGCAAACGTGCAAGGGGAAGACAGCGCTATAAGTGGGAAGATAACATCAAGAGATGGACAGGAAAGAGTCTATCAGAGTGCACCACCAAGACAAGAGACAGAAGACGTTGGAGATCCATTACAGCCAACCTTCGTTGTGGAGATGGCAACTGATGATGATGATGATTAGGTGCGCAATAGCGCTAGGTCTAAACAAAAACAATGTGCTGTAAAATTAAAAATACTTTATTGCTAAAAAAATGAAAATCTTGTTCATCTGAGTCTTCGGCGAATCGTAATCTTTTTGATGGTGGAGTCTTTTAAAAAAAAAAAAAATTTTGCCTCGTTTGGGCGAGACGTGTCCCGTTCAACCTAGTCGAGTCTATTAGAGCGCATGTCCAAACATAAGAGACCTGTACGTCCAATAACTAGGGTATATTTGTCCTTTCCCAAAATGAGACCCTACATATCTTAGTTCTTGTCTTTTTCATTTGTTTTTATCTACTCGTACTTATCTCTAACTTTATTGGCCGCATTATAGTGTCTTTTTTAAATAACTGTTGAGCTCATTACTTAATTTTTTTTTATCCTACACATTATGATTTACAATTGCTTACTTTCGCTCTTCCACATCTACATTACCAACGGGCTGATCACCCGTTTGCCAGTCACTTCGATTACGGAAACAACAGCAGATGGATTGATTTGCCGTTGCCCTAAAGACGCCAATAGGCGTGATGGGAAACAATGGCAAAGAAAACCTATCTGCTGTTGCCCTAAGACGCCACTAGGCGTAATGGCCACTGACTGCTTTGACGGTCGGTGGCTAAGGACGGAAGAAGAAGAAGAAGATGACATCTACATTCATTTATCAATCCAACTAGAGGTAGGTCTCCAAATCTCGAGGCCATTATTAATTAAGAACAGGACCAAAAAATTTGTTTAATGACATTTGTAATATTGTTGATAAGGACAACATCCCGTTCAACCTTAAATGGGTTATAATTTTATGATGTTTTTAATTTTAGATATGAAAACTGAATATTTTACAGACTACATAAATTACACAGCTCAACGATTCACTATCGAAACGTAATGTATTTGCGTCTTGGTTTTCTTCGGTCTAAATAAACTCTCCACAATTCTTGCATGCGCCCATGGTGTGACGACTCCAACGTTTTTAGAAACATAGCCCATTATCAGCAATAGTTAATTTTGATGACGTACAGAATATATTGTGCAGGAAAGATACAAACACAGCTTGTTATTGTTCTAAAGTTTTAATTCATGCACAGTTTTCTTATTTCAACACTATTCATCTGAAGTTGTTATACGAATGCTTGCCTGGAAGCCGCCTTGCGTTCCATTTATCTGTCTCTCACCACGACGTAATGTATATTCTCCGGCTTCGCTGACATCGGCATCCCGTTCAACTGTTCTTTTAGACTCAACGTAATTACGATCCGACATGGGCTGTACAGAATGTAACATAATAATCTGCAATAGATGAATAAATTATATATATATATATATATATAGTCAAAAGTAATGAGTTTTGATACTGGTAGCTACGGGCGTCTAAGCGCTTTATTATAATTAACTTTACCGTTTTCTCAGAATTTGATATTTCAAATCAACAAACATGTAAACTCCGTCACAATGTCTTGAGAACTGGACATTTATTTCACAATTCTTAAACTATTTTTTAACATGCTTTCCTATAATTTTAACATCCGCATATTTCAAAATTTAAACATGTTCACTATTGTATGGTATCATGTCTGCGTTATACTAAACTGTAATAACACACAATAGCTCAAAAGATAAAATGTATTTTATCAAGAAATTTTACCAAGACGAGGAACATGGGGAAAATGACAAATGAAGTTTTCTTCATGGCCGCAGATCTCTTCTTGGAAGCTACAATGGGTGTTTATCCAAACTGGCTTGAGGAGACAAAAGCAAACACGGCTTTATTTATACCTCTGTGAAATCCCGTGTCTACATTCGACGTCGAAATAAACAATTATTAATCGTCTACCTGAATGTATAATCATAGTTTACTCACTACAGTAATCTTTATTAATTAGTAAAACTCTTTATATTGAGCGAGGTTTCATTGTTTATATTTTTGCTGTAAATATTTTGAACGAGGTTAATGGTGTGCTTTGTTTAAGAACGCTATACATGAACAACTCGCTAGCACTAATGAAGTACTAGATGTTTATCAGCTTCAGTCTGCAAATATGCACTGAATAAATCTATAAATGCAAGTACTTACTTGTCCCTCATGGTGGTACTTGATTCTACAACTATGGGGGCAAGTACAAGTGCTATTAGGCACAATCGAAATAAAAAACAAACACGCTTTGAAATTTGGTGAAAATTCCTGATTGTGCCATGAAAACAGAATTGATAAAGTAAAATGGGGTATTAAATGCGTGCGTTGCTAAAATATAATTTCCTAATCCCGCAAGATTTTCAGAAATGTCGATGATGATGACAACAGAATATGACGCGTTGTTGAAGACCATTAATGCGACTGTCGTGAGTTGCATGAGATTAACTGTCACTTTCTAGCTGTTTGTACCACCTCTCTAAGTCCTGTGATTTTATCACCTCCCATATTCTTCATTTTAAGCGCATATGAGCGTAATTCCGGGAGTAGTTCATATGTAATTTATCTTGTTCTTCAATTATGTTAATAATTGTTCTTTTTGTGATAAGCTAGACAACCCATATCTAGCAAGTTTTATTTTGCTATTGTATGGATGTCTGACTCGTTTTTTAATCTGCTTTGTGTATTCCTTGTATAATTCCTAATTTTCTGTCTTTTTTTTTTTGGACTTCATTTTTCTTCTTTCTACCTCTAACTTCAGTGTTTCTTCTGAGATGTATTCCCGTCTCTTTATACTTCTTTTAGGAATTAACCTCTGTGCATTTGTAATGTAAACATCTCTGGTGTTATTGGCAAGTTCATCTGGTGTCATTTTCTCATGAACTGCCATAATACGTCAAATGTGTTCTGAATATCGAAACTGTCCTCTTCTGGTATGGCGCTTGTGTCATATCGTATTACTTTGTCACTTGTAACGACTTTAAAAAAAATTTGATCTTGAAGTTTGCAGCAAGAAGTTCATGGTCGGAGTCACAGTGTGCTCATGGTGGCGTCTTGATGGATGAGATACATGATCGCCACCTTTGTTGTATTAAGATGTAATCTATTTGGTTCTTGCTTATTCCTTCCTGTGATATCCATGTACATAGTCTTCTATTATGTTGCGTAAAAAGAGTATTTGTGATGACTAGGTTGTTTTCTAGGCAGAAGGTTGTCAAGCGTTCTCCTCTCTCATTTCTCTGGCCCAATCCATAACTTCCTTCCACTCTTTTTTCATGTTCTAATCTTTCGTTTCCAACTTTGGCATTAAAATCTCCCATTATTATCCTAATATCTTGCTTATTTGCTTTCTCTAATGCGTGTTGCAGTTCGTTGTAAAACTCTTCAATCTCATGTTTTTCAGCAGCTGCTGTTGGCGCATATGTTTGTATAATTGTGATGTTCTTCCTTCTTCCTTGCAGTCTGATTGTGACAATGCGGTAATTTATGGGATTACATCCTAATAGGGAGGCAGCTGTCCTTTTAGACAGGTAGAAGCCGACGCCACTCTGACCTCCTCTCTCTTTGCCTGAGTATTTGAATGTTGATAACACATAAGGAAGGGAAACCCGAGGCCTGCAAACGGTAAATTAATATGAAACAAACATAAAGGTATGTACCCTTCCATATGTGTTATAAATGTTTATACAATACCAAAAAACTTACCCTCTGTCCTGAACTTACTGTTCTAAGTCTACTATCATGTACTAGACACAGTATTAAGGTATCTTTGTCTTGTGTAGACTGGCCTATGTGGTGAAAAATTCTAATACCCATATATAAATTAGAACATAAATGTAAAGCAGAAAGCAAATATAAGAAAGAAAGAAGAATGGAGCAAAACCAGTGCTTTCCCAATAGCGCAAAAGCCTGAGATTAATAACGCCGGAAGGGATGAACGCAAAATCTCTGCTTTCCCTGCTGCATTCTTCAAATAATTGTATCGCCACATCCCCTATAAAATATGTACTGTATTTTCTCAATGACCTAGATACTAAAACAAACATTAGTGTAATTACACGCACAAGGTTAACTTAGAAAGACAGACGGACGAACTAAGAGAGAGAGAGATGCACTGAGGGACACATGCAGTTATGCCGCTCGCTGTGTGTCGCTGTGTAAGCCATCTCGCACGACGTTTGCATGGCCTGATTTTCAAATAAACAGTGATGAAAAAAACTAACGATACGATGTTAAGTTTTGAAAACAGGTTAATTCTTATTAGGAAACCTGATTTTTTACGTATTGCTCCTGACTTTATACTGATAGTACAGTCGTAAAGGACTGAACAGGTGGTAGTTGAAATTAAACACTAAACATCGAAAAAAAATCGTATTCTTAACTACACCACTTAGCCCCTTGAAAATCATATATTCGTGTACAGGAAGGCTAGTGGACTAGAAATATGTAAGAAATTATCTAAAAAGTCCATTAGATAATTAAATATTGGTAATAAAACATACAGAGAACAAAGATACTGTCAGGTTTGGTCATATCTGCTCGGGATGGAAATCCCTGATTTTTGTTGAAACATAGTAGTTACAGAAAGTCTAAGATAGTACGTGGGAGGCCATTGGCTGAACTTTGAAGTTAAAAGGAATTGGATTGGGTGACCTATGAATAACAAATAAATGCCTAGAAACGGAGTAGAAGTGAATGAAAATGTTGGAATGACTGGGTACTCTTTTGAATATATTCAAAACGATTGGTCAAAACACTGGATATTGGCAGAAGAAATCTTAGAGGGGACGCCATATCGTTACACATTTTGAGAGATGAGAGCAAGCAGTGTTATCCAAAATTAAATATATGATAACAGCTTGGACATACCGCAGATCAAACTGTGTCAGTCATCTTTAGTGTGTTATTTCCTTACGAATTGGGGTAAGCTAGACATTTTTGATCTGTATTTTTATTGAAAATTGAATGTGAAATGATAAATTATGTCTGTATGTGTGCGGTTCAGTAGCAAACATGAGGCAAAGCCTAGATATTGCTCCACCATGTAAAAGATTGTCAGAGAAGAGTATAACTGCATATATATATATATATATATATATATATATATATATATATATATATATATATATATATATATATATATATATATATATATATATTGGATTGCCATATAGTAACATAACACCTATCCTATTGTATGGAAGGGATTACAGCTGGAATTGCAGAGGCGTTGTAACTATTAGGGAGAGGAATACTGGTGTATATTGTCACATGAAAAGCTAGCAGTTGGCCTAAAGCGCTGAACTTTATGTTTGTTTGTACTGTCATGTACTTCAGTGTGGAATAATATTGTATACTAGTTAGTAAGGAGGATGCATAACCTTCACTTTCAGGGACCGTGGTATAGATGGTGATATTGCATCGTTCGGTCTGAGTACTGCATGATCCAGAAAGTTGGTAGCAGACTCCATGCACAAGATAGCGGCCATTGCCTATCATATTATCAAACTGAGAAGCAAGCGAGTAGAGGATACAGGTTTCCTGCAGCTGCCTTATGAGATAAGAGCATGTCAGCACGTAAAGCCCAACCTTGAATAGACTAACCCTGAACTGAACTTTATTATAAAAGGGATAGAAATTGTAAAGAAACAGATTCTGTGAATCCTTTAATATTATTTCCACCAGTAACAAACACATGAAGTCGTGATGACAAACAACAACCTAGCATTAAAAGCCAGTATTACCTCATAATAACCCATCACAACACTACACTTATATTACAATACTATTATATGTTTGGACAAAGATCTTTTGTATAAATTTTTGTACATAAACATTGTGCTTACATTTGATTGTGATTCCTGATTCACATTGTAGTAGGATCAGGATATCTATATATTGAAAAAGCTAATACATCATATAAAATTTAACACTTGACTTACTTAAGATAAATCGTTAGAGTGTTATCTGTTTGTGATTGTCATAGTGTTGTAAATTGTTGTGAATCTTAACTTAGGTGTTTATCTGTCGGTTGGTTGTTGTGAACTTACACTTCATCACTATCATAACCCTAGACATTAACGAAGTCATCACACAATTCAAGAATAAGTCTGATTGAGGTCGAAATGTGGTAGCAAGCAAGGTTCTCTGTAACACACCAACCTTATTAGATACATAGACCTTCACAGCTGATCTCAGTCAGTACACTAAGTCCCCTATAAATATTTATATAATCCCAACTCACCACAGCCTATACTGTCTGATAGGGAAACAACAGAAGTGATTGCATCATTAATGGGCTGTACTGTCCATGGTGGACTTCCAGTGTTGAGTCTTTCGGTTCGTACTGTTCACCTGTCATCGAAGCATCTTTTTTTGGTGATGCGTAGATGGCAGGGAGGATGGTGTGATTCGCTTGCGTGGCTGGGCGGGGCTGTCGCACGGAAGGTCCGGTGTTCAAATCCTGGGTGGGCCACTCATGACTGTGGTTTTTCTGTTGTCTGGTGTTCTGCCTCTTTGTTTCTTATGAGTGCCTGAAAACATATCTTTATGTTTGTTTCATATGAACGTTCGTCCTGATGAAATCGAAAAGTGTCCCTGGCTCGACTATCTGTGCTCTGAAATGCAGAGGATATCGATGTTTAGTCTTTCCATCTCGTTCTTCACAATGTACTGTTTTCCTTGGTATAAGCTTCTGACGTTCCATGTTCCTATATGAACATGGGATTTCCAAACCACCTTATACAACTCATCGCACTGCTGTACCAAGAACAACAGGC
Source organism: Oreohelix idahoensis (assembly GCA_024509875.1). Classification (NCBI taxonomy): domain Eukaryota; kingdom Metazoa; phylum Mollusca; class Gastropoda; order Stylommatophora; family Oreohelicidae; genus Oreohelix; species Oreohelix idahoensis. The sequence goes on along the minus strand of JAMPIV010013386.1, from coordinate 95,643 downwards.
AGCCGTAAGAATAGAGAGGGAAACATCAGAATGTTTTCAAGTACAGAAAGGAGTAAGACAAGGCTGTAGCCTTTCCCCTTATCTGTCTAACATTTATGACGAGAATTTCATGAGAAACGTAAGAGATTACCAAGAACAATCAGAGTTTGACCCATTTAACATCGGCGAGTACCAGATGCCGGAAATCAGATTAGCTGCCGACACAGTCCTTCTATCGACCAACCCAGAAGGACTTGAACAATTAATTATGTTCACCAAAGAAACACAGCGAGGCCCAGAATCTATACCTAACCATCAAGAAGACCAAAGTATTGACAACAGACAAAGTAAAGACCAAACCAGAAATTGAAATTGATAACGAAGAACTGGAAGGTGTTAATGAATTCGAATACTTAGGATCAATCAACAGCTCTGGTGACTGTACAGTTAAAACTAAAAGAAGACTTGCAATTGCTTCACATAAACTAATTCACATGAAAAACTTATGGCAAGGCACAAGCAAAGAAACAAAGTTACGACTGATCACAGCATGCATATTCCCAGTATATATACGGCTGCGAGACTTGGACACTCAATAAAATAGTTGCAAAAAAGGTTACATCATTCGAAATGACATGCTACAGAAGGATGTTGAGAATACCCTGGACAGAAAAAAAGACCAACAGAGAAGTACTGCCCTCACTAAACGTAGAGGAAAATTGACTCCTAAATACCATCGCGATAAGGAAGCTGAAATTTTTCGGTCATATAAAAAGACATAATAGTCTGGAAAAATTAGTGATGGAAGGCATGTTCCCTGGAAAAAGGGGAAGGGTAGAATACGTCACATGATGATGATGATTGTATGGATATTCATTAATAAACATATATATGTACGTAGCTGTCAGAATTTACTTTATATTTGTCTTGTATCTTGGGCGTTAACCTATTCTGTCCTTATTGAAATAATTAGAGTATTTCGGAGAGGAAGAGTGTATGTTTGACATTTGAAGATTGTGGTGATGGTGGCGGGAAAGAAGAAATTTGATACTAGACATATCTTCTTCTCTTCTGAAGGTCATATTTCACTCTCTATTTAAATTTGTGACTCTATTTCTATCTACAATAAATATCTCACTCAATCTTGTCTGACCTCAGACAACCTCTACAACCACCTCGCGACAGTGACGTCATTCAAGATACTTATAACGTCTTGTGGTGGGTTTAGATGTTATGAATGTTGGTGTTATTGTTATAGTGTACCTGAGTGAGGTCAAGCTGTGAAGGCCTCTGAGTCCAACAGATAATAAGGGTGTGTTCTCAGAGAACCTTTCTGCTACCACACTAAGATCTCACTCAGACTTATTTTTGACTAGTATGTCTGACAGCTACGTCTAATGTCTAATGAAATTGTGGTATAATAAAATGACAACAAATACACTTAAGAACTCTATGAAAAGTAATTAACAACACCCAGAGTTAAGTTTAAAATGTGAAATCTTTTTTACAATTTATTTGTTCCAGTATCACAATTTTGTGTATACCGGAATATTGAACTCAAAATGATAATTCAAAGTATTTACATAAAATTAATTCAATTTATAACTGAGTATATTCTTATTCATAACTGTAATTAAATGTGTCAATCTAGAACAGTGTCAATTTATTCTTGCTCCTATCAATGGGTATTGATTACAAGAACGTTTGTCTTCATCACAATCTGAATGATCTAATACACATTTGGGAACTGAGAGTAGTTCTTCTTCCTCGTTTGCCCTGAAAAGGACGGTGGTTGCGTTGTGAAAGTTTACGACTAAGCTGTGATATCTGCACCTTTCGGTCGACACATCCTGGTATGCAGGATGAATTTTGGTTAGATCACCAGCCTCCACTGCCAAGTAAGGATTCTGCTCTTGCAATATAACACGGAGGCACACAGTCGATACTGCCTCAATTCTTTAGGTGCAGAAATATAGACAGGTATAGGTTGACCTGGGCTCACTTTGAGTCATAGATGAAACCCTGGAACGATATAAATGCGTATTACTCAACCTCTCATATAGCTCTCTCTTTCCCTAACTACTAAACATTTTTAATCATATTCAGACTCAGCATGGTAACTAAACAATTAGTTAACGTTCTTAATTGGTTTGTTTACCCTATTCATGGTCAAATAAACTTCAAGCTACAGTTTGACACTTTCCTTGACAAAGGAAACATTTTAAGTTAATAATATCAAGTCATGTACAAACACGGTGACTTGCTGAAGAAGACGGCCAGTGGTTTGCCTGGTCTTATGTCATAATACTGTACAACAATTTCTCCATTAATATTTAATTTTTCTTTCTCCCAAAATGTCAGAAAGCCTGTCTGGCCTTTCTACAACATGTTAATATATTTCCTAACAATTCTGTGAAACAACACAAAGTTTGATGTTGACTTCCCTCTAGATACTTCTACCCACATAATTTTCATACATATTCAATAATACATACATAATAATAATATAATGGTGATATAAATGTTTTCTTTCTTACCGCATCAGAGAAATATTAACACTAATAAGTTTGATTTGCGATAAATATGGTCAAATCCAGATCGCTTGCTGGTGCAGATCAGCAAAGTCAAGATAGTACTATTATCTTGCTTGCAGAACAACTTTAGTGTAGAAAATTTCTTTTACACGTGACCTCGAACACTAACTACAAATTAGTTGTATCCCTCTGTTAGTATATTAGTCTCCAGCCAATCAGGACTGTTTGGCTTCTAGCGTCTTTTTATTCAAACTGAACTCAAAATTTCAAATCTTGGACTAACTTCCCCTCTATCCCCACTACAGTGTAAACTGAGAAAGATTCAAGTCTGTTCGTGTTTCAAAACGCAACGCTTGTCACCGCTTTCATTCATCCCCTATCTCTCCCTCCTACATTTTCTTCTCTCAATGATTTGCGTTAATTGTAAGACTCAAGGACGAAACTGGGAAAGCGTGTAAGATTTGACAGCGAAATCATTGTCTAAGCATTACTACTGCCTACAATTCAGCGCTCTACTGGCGTAGAGGACGACAATAGGCAATCACACGGGCGGGTTTATTTATTATCATAGGAGTAAAATCTTACTGAATTTAGCGATTTCGCTACACCTCTGCATGTAAAAAAAAATCAAATTGCTAAAGAAAGCATTACTGTAAAAGCCCTAAAGTGTTTTATTCAATTCATCTGTTGTTTTTCTTGCATGCCACTTAACAATAATGTCTTGTTATTTGTCGTGTAGCCTGTGGAATCTGATATTTCTCATGTCATCAATGAGTTTTGTGACTGTTATCAACTAGGTTTTCTTTTCGACAGAAGGTCTACCGTAGTAGTGGTTGCATGCTCTTAAAGGAAAGTAAAATAAAACGCTGGATTGTTGATCAGGTAAAACTAAAAATAAATTAATATTTCTAGACTTATGAGCTTATATTGATCACGGTATTAATAATTTACTTTGCTTTTGTAAAGAATGCATGCCTTAGCTTGACATCATAGGCACTCTTTGCAGAGCGTTACAACAGGAGGAAAGATGATTATCAGAAGTTATCAGACAAATGTTTCGGCTCTTTTATCTCCTTTACAATATATACCCTTCAAAAGAAGTTAAGGACCAGTAGGTGAAAATGACCGAAAAATAATAAAAATTATAAAAATTATATTTCATAAGCAATTAATCTGACATTGATTTTTCTCGAACAACAAACATTCAACACGTGCTGCGTGGGCCACCAGCATACCGTGTGGCTAGTGTTTAGCTCAGCATGCACGCTGAAAAAATGCTGCTGAGACACCAAAATGTGGGTGTTTTTAATGATGTCTGAGCATGAAAAAAATACCTGCTATTCCAAAAATGCGTGATGCATGTGGGAGACTATAGTGTTGGTCTTGAGCTGTATTCACAAAATTGTCTTTATAAGCAACACAAGTGCTGCATAACCATTGCACAACAATACGCCTCAACGACGAAAGCTGAGTGTTGTGGATAAATGAAGAGCCATTGCGTGGTTGCAAGAAGGTCTTACTGTCCGAAATGTGGCTCAGAGGCTTGCATGAAAATAGTGTTGATTGTCACTGATAAGCTTGTCATGTTATATTTTGAAGTGCTGTGTTTTTATTGTTCATTTTCATTTCACTTTGCACCCTTAATAAAAATGGTCCTTAACTTCTTTTGAAGGGTATATATATATTTACGAGTGCCTGTTAATTACTTATATTTATATATCATTTACATTTTAAAAGAGTGAGAGAGAGAAAGAGAAAGATAGAGCGAGAGTGAGAGCTCGACAGGTGGGTTGAAAGAAACAAAGAAATAAATATCCGGAATACCTTCCTGTAAGCGAGCTAAAAAATATTCCTAGCTCTTTCTCATGAGAAGCACTTTGACCTGCAGGTCTGAATCAAGAATATTACTCTCTGCTTCAGACAATAAATACAAAAAGAATAGTAATAGTATAATATTATCAACAATTGGTATATATTTTACCTCTACACCTCACGGTAGAAGGGGACGACTAAGTAAGGTATATATTTTAAGAACAGATAGTCTTATCTCTGTAGTCTGAAAGAAACTATTAAAGCGAATATATCATTCACTCTTTTAATTGGATCATCGATTACGGCTCGGTCCCAATGTGTTAATGACTAATCTGATTTTTACCAATTAGAAAATAAAATAAAAATATGACGGAGAAAATAACAACATACACTGTTCACATAATAGAATATTATGAAAGAAATATCCCTTTCGCGTTAGAAAAAAAAAAAAGTGTAATCTTCGGGACTAAATCATTTTTGTTGAATGTTGGTTTCTCAGTGATATTGTTTATGGCTGTAGTCAGTTTTCAGTTTGTTCTGCTTAATCGATATGTAAGTTTTATCTGCAATTTCGGTCGACACATCCGACTTCTGCACGGCATTTTTTAAGGACCGGGTTTGCCTTCCCATTTCGATCCATGCTCCTTGGGTTTCTGCTAGACAAATTCATCTCTCATATTCACGTCTGTTTGGCTGCCCATCAGATAATTTATGCGACCCTAACGATTGGCAGATCGAAAAGGTTACACGCATCCTACATTTCTTGATATAAAAACAAATATTACAAAGCACGCTGTGACCTCGTTGGCTTGTTTATTTTCATCCTATATATGTATAAATTTTGAATAAATTGTGTGTAATAATAATTTACACATGTTGCCTTCCCGGCTTCTGTCATATACAGACATTGTTAATTATAGAAGATCTGTGTATATGTGAATCTAAACTCAGATTACAAGTAGGTCAATGCTAAACATTATTGTTTTATGTTAGACGATGAGTCATTTGGAAGTTGGACAAAAGAATTATGGAGGACTGATGTAATTAATTTGTGATATTCGTCTCTAGATTTTCCGTGGCAAATAATATTTATTTAAATAGGCATTTTTTTTCTGCGAGAAGTAAGGAACCTGATTAATTATTAGTGCTGTAGCCGTTAGGTTGGTTAAGAGGACTAAATTATGTTAGAGTTATTGTATGAGATTTGTTTTTATTAGCTGACTTTTAAATCATAGTCTAAGGGGAAGAATCGATAGAATGAGAAGAGGGGGTCAAGAGTTGTGCTTACATCCTGTAGTGGATTTTGATGGTATTGTATGGTTGATGTTACCTAGTGTGATGTATGAGGTCAGCTGTGAAGGCTCCTGAGATAAATGTAGATGTGAATTACAGAAGGCCCTTCTTACTACCACTTACGACCTCACACATATTTTTTTTTTTACTAATGAATGTGGCTACGTTAAAATCTAGGGTACTGATATGGAATGTGTTGTGGTAGATTACACACACACACAGATATTTAATAAGTCTAATAATATTAATAAAATTTATAACACACTGAACTAACTCAGGCTGTTTTAGTTTTTAAAGTTAAATCTTTTGATAAATTTATTTTATTCTGAACCAAATGTTTAGTTGGTCAGAACATAAGAAATATTATGGAGTTATAAATGAAATGCATAATCATAACATAATAAAATGGAAAATGTGTACTTAATTATTTCAAATGACTGGTTAATAGTAATTATATTAAGAAAGTCACAGGAGAACTTATTACTAGATATGTTGTTGGGGTGGTGTCATCACTCCCAGTCTATGACTGCCAAACATTGTTCATTGACTTAAGGGATAAATACATAGTTTAATTTCCCCAATGTTATGTCTTTATTTGATGGTGAATGAGAGATAAATTAGTTGAAAATTTCGTTAGTGAATGTCCAGCAGGCCAGATATAACTTATCTCGCCTGCGTCGATCCTGTACAAGAGTCTTGTGGCCCCACCTCTCCGTGCTGGGGGCAATATACGGCTGCTCTGACACACTGGTAGACTGCACTGGTCCACACTTGTGTATATTACTACAGCATTTGACACCGCTTTGGTGCCAAATAGAAACTCACAATTCAGAATTCAGAATTGAGAACACAGTTAAATTTGCTAGCAAAACTCAGCTGAGCTGCTGGCTGTATGATGGCGTCCCACTATATATTTGTATTCTTCTGGAATCAACACCACTTAGTAATTTAAACTGCGTCTCTCAACCAACTTATGTCAAAAGGCAAACTTTCGACTCTCTATCCCGCTACTATAAAATGCGTTGATCAATCGCCGACTTCCCCCCTTGCTTTCAAATTTACAACCAAAAGTCACTTCAGTCAAGTATGTATTATGGTCTGTTAGTCCGTCTGTCTCTACTTGTTTTTTTTTTCATAAAAACACACTTGGTTTTACATGCATTTCCTACACGAATCTGCTGCCTAAGTTATTTTTAGCTACAATGCTCCACCACATTCCCTCTCTTTAATTACAGCTCGATTTTTACGTTTGCATGCCCAAGGCCAAGATTTTCGAAACTTTAGTGACATGGGTTAACAGTGCAGTCGCGCGTCTGATATGAACAATACAGTCTTTTGTCAATATCTTCCTTATTATCTATCCGTCTGTATAATTGAAAGCATATTATTTCTCTGCTCAAGATGGGCTATCAAACTTGCTAGGTTTTATTTTCATAACTCTATTATTAAGAAAAAAACATTTTTTTTCTCAAGTTTAATTTTTGAAATTTGTTCGAGAACCTTCCCTCATGTGTTTTGCCGCGGCATTCAAATAAAGACCAAGTATCGAAAAACGTCCAAGAAATGACTGTCTCGAATAAGAGCTAAGGTCCTTCTCTTGTCCATTTTCTTACTTCTGTCAACTAGTGACGTGAATTTTTTTTCTTTCACCCCCAATTGCGTCTTTTTGCCGTTCGAACTTCAAACACGTGTTCAGTCATATTTTTCCTTTTTTGTGTCCTCCGTTCTCTCCCGTCTACAAAGGGTAAACGTTTCGTCTGCACTTCTAACTCGTTAGTTTTAAATGGCGGTGGAAAAGGCTGGCATGGGCGAGCATGTCTCCTAGTATCTTACGCATTATTTTTAACCCTACATTTCATCGTTAATTTTGGAGAAATTTTAACGTTGTATCAAGGTGACATAATCACACATGTCCCCACCTGAGAACATGCACTACGGCAAGTTCCAAAACCAGTGATACACATAGATAAAATTCCTCCTCACGCCTGCCACTATCTAATCTTGATCACAGGGGTGCCGACTGAGGAAATCTGCACCGACATTCAATGACCCTGGGATGTATTCGATAATAAACTAATAAGGTTGCAGTAATAAAGACCACCTCAACAATCTTGCGTTTTCATGCTTAGCCTGAGATAAGAATACGAGGGGCTGATGATCCGTCTGGACCACAAAAGTCCTACCATACAGATAGATTTGGAACTTCTTTATTGCCCAGATTAACGCTAAACATTCCTTTTCGCTTGTAGAATATCCTTGTTCCGCTTTATTCAATTTACGGCTTGCATAAGCGACTGGGTTCAGTTCCCCATCGGGTGAAGATGACCTCTGCAACAAGGCCACCCCGAGGCCTACATTACTTGCATCTGTTCTCACCACAAAGTCCTGTGTCAAATCAGGCAATTTGAGAATATGCTTGCTAGTGAGTTTTTCCTTTAATTCCTGGAAAGCTAATTCACATTGCACAGTCCAAATAATTTTATCTGGAAGTCCCTTGCGAGTCAGATCAGTCAGAGGAGCACAAATAGAGTTAAAATTTTTGATACATTTTTGATAAAATCCGCAAAACGACACGAATGATCGCACGTCCTTTTTTGTTTCTGGTCTAGGTGCTCTCTGCAGTTTTTCCAAGTTCTTGGGATCAGGGGTCATGTTACCCTGATATACAGTGTGTCCCAAGAATTCCAACTCTTTGCATCCAATACAACATTTTGTTGGCCTAGCAGTTAAGTTCGCCTCCCTAAGCCTATCAAATAACATTTTTAGAGCGTCAATGTGTTCTTCAAATGTCTCTGTGGCGACGAGAATATCATCCATTAAATTCGTGATACATGGGTTATTCAGGGGATCCAACAATTTGCGCATCATCCTTGAAAATATACTCGGAGCATTTTTCAATCCGAATGGTAGCATGTTAAATTCATAATATCCTTCCGATGTGCTAAACGCTAAATAAGGTCTCACTTCAGGCTTCACTGGAATCTGGTAATAGCCTTTACTAAGATCCACCTGTGAAAAGTATTTTGCCTTGTTTAATCTGGCAAATAACTGTTTTGTGTCTGGTAATGGATCCACTTGTCCTTCTGTGACAGCATTCAGTTTCCTGTAATCTATGCACAGTCTGTGTTCCCCAGACGGTTTTCTCAACAAAACGACACTGGAGCTAAAAGATGATTCACTGTGTGAAATAATCCCCTCCTTCAACAAATAATCTATTTCTTCCTTCAATGCCTTCTCCTTCGCGAACGGAATAGAATAGGTTCTCATACAGATTGGGTTTGAGTCTACCAGTTTCATGTCATACTGTAGCAAATTTGTATGTCCTGGTTTATCTGTTAATACATCTGTATGTTCCTCAAGAACCTGTTGAACTCTCTCCCTCTGATTTTTAGTCAGGTGCTTACTGACTTTTACTTGTGCCGCTGTTTCGCAAGGATGTAATGGGTATTCATGCGAGGTGAGTGGTTCCTTTTGCATTTGAGTTGCGATAGCCAAGGTCAGTAAAAAGGGTGCTTTCCTGGAGTGGTCTGTCCAGATACTTCTTTAAAAGGTTTACATGATAAACTTTCTCCTTCCCCTTTTTGTCAATTTTATAGTTTGTTCTAGACACCTTCTCCAGAACCGTATATGGACCTTGCCATCCAATTTGTAATTTATTCTGGCTGCCGGGTAGTAGAAGAAGCACCTTCTCTCCCACAGCTTGTTCTCTGTCCTTTGCCTTCCTATTAAAATATGCTGCATGTTTCTTCCTTGCTTGTCTCAAATTATCATTTGCCAGTTTCCATCCAGCTTTCAGACGAGTGGTCAGTTCGTTCACGTATTGATAAGATGAAGTAACAGTCTCTTCTGCCTTCTCATCTATCCAGGTCCTTAATAAACTACATCTGGACCTTTAAATTTCCATACTTATTTTTCATGGAACCCGTCGGGCCCCCTTCCATTAGAAGCCTTATAATGAGGACTTTTCTTTCTAGAATCATCACTCACAAATCGACCACTACCAATTTTCTTCTTGGGTTTTTCTCCCCACTTTAGATTGCTTGTGAGAGATCTTCGCTCTCTTTTAGTTTCATCCAGTTTATATATAACTCTGACCGAGGGATCGTCAGTTTATTCTGGGTAAAATTTCTTCTTTGTACTCGTCGCATAGTGGCCATGTTAATCCATTCAAGTGAAGACTGGGTGTGAAAAGGGGCTCCCATTGCACTTTGTCTACCTGAGTATAATAATTTTTCCTTCCAGGCCTAAGAGTGCCCCGTGGCGTTTCTAGGTCCTGCACATATTTTCCCTTTGTGGGTGTTCCCTCCTGAAATACGCCACATGCTTCCACAAAGTTTTCAATATCGACATTTACGTCGGGCCAATAGTATTTTCGAGCAACTTTTTGGCAGATGGTACCGACTTTCTCATGGTCACCATCTTTTCCAACATGTAAGCTCCTTATTAAATTTGCCCTAAATATCTTGGGAAGAACCAACTGTCAGTGACCAGTGGATCTAGTTCCTGTCTTCCTATATAACAATCTGTCCTTCATAAAATATTCTCCTTTGCTTGGAGGTGTATGGCATTTGGGCAATTTTTTAAAACATGGCTTGAGTGTCCTATCCTCAGCCTGCGCCTTCCTCATCTCCTCTGGATGAGCATTTATAGGTTCACCTTCTTCCTCCTTTTTCTGTGACCTGGTCTGCACTGTCGCCATGATCACAGGTCTCTCGGGATTCCCCAAGAAGACGTATCTACACCCCAATATCAGAGGGTAGATGGGTTTATCTATCACTGCTGCTCTGATTTCTCCTTCCACATAGCGAGTTTTCACCGTTATCCTTGCGATGGGAAGTGTCATGAGTGGTATGTCCTTAGTCGCCCCTTGTATTTCCACTGTTTCTGTGGTATACTGACTTGGGTCCACTAGGCTAGACTTCACAACTGAATCATAATCCAAACCTGTATCATAAAGGCACCTTATGGTGACCCCATTACAAATAACATCCTCACAAACTGGGGGGTGATAAGGTTCCTGCTGTCCATTAGGATTAACCTTTAATCTTTGAGTCCCCGACTTCATTGCAGCAATGTTTGAAGGTTTCCTTCTACAAAATTCGGTGTTATGGTTATCTTTCTTGCACCATTTGCACCATCTTTTTCCTTGGTTAAACGGTTTTCTTTCATTGTATTTTTGGTCATTGAACTGTGAGTATCTGTCTCGATAGTCATTTCTTTTCCGTTCAAAGTTTGTCCTGCCCTTATTACCCTGTTCTCTATTTTCAAATTTATTAAATGGCTGTGGAGCTTTAAAAGTTTCTATGTGCTTCTTTTTAGAGCCACTTACCTCTGCCTGGGCTGCCTGATACCTCTCAGCGACATTTAAAACCTCCCCCAACTTCTCTGCACCTTGTTCCATGAGAAATTTTCTCATGTCTGGAGCCATGGACTCTCTCAATCGCTCTATCATGATCATCTCTTTAAGATCTTGGGTCTTCCCCAGAGCAGTCCATTTCTCCAAATAGGTTTCCAGTCTGGCAGAGAATTGGTGGTATGTCTCCCCAGACAACAGTTTGGCATATCTAAATTTCTTACGATAAAATTCACCATTTTTTTCGTACCTCAATAACAAAGCCTGCTTTAACATGTCATAACTGTCTTGGTCTTCTCTGTTCATTTTTGCGAAGACTTCATAAGAAGTACCTCTCAGTCCCTGTGATAACTTTAAACTCCACCTCTCTCTCTCTAACCCATATGTAGTAGCCAATAATTCAAAACGACTGAGGTACCACTCGATGTCATCGTCTTTTTCAACAAAATGGTCTAAATGAAACCCCATAGCTGATGTTGAGGCTCCCTGACTAGGCGTAGCATCTGAGGCAAAATGGCTGGTACCATTTTCAGGAGCCTGGCCTTGTAACTCCAGCTCCCTTAATCGTAATTCGTGCTCCCTCTGCAACCTTCTATCTTCTACCTCCCTTTCGGCCTTTTTATCTTCTGCTTCCCTTTGCTGTCGTTTTTCTTCTTTGTCAGCCTCAATCTGCAGCCTCTTAAGTTCTCTATCAGCCTCAATTTGTAACCTCTTCTCTTCAGCTACCCTCCTATCTTCCGTTTCAATATACGTGTCACATTCAGCAGTTACATACTGAATTAAAACCTGACCATCCATTTCCTTCGCCGTTAGCACAGCAGCTGATCTGAACTTTGCCAGCTCAGCCATCACACAAAATAACAATGTCCCAGGTAAATTTAATTACTTAATGACAGGTAATTCAAATTATCAAATGACAGGTAATTCTAATTATCAACTGACATGTAATTCTAATTATTAAATAGGCCAATGTAATTATAATTAATTAATTAATTAACTAACTGGCTGTGAAGATTCACCAACTTTGATTTTCCATTTTTATTTTAAGGGACACTTTTAATTTTACAATTTGTCCCTACTAGTTTAGTTCTCCCACCAGGAGATCCTAATATTACTGATAAGCTAATTATCCCGGACGAGCCCCCAATATATGTAGTGGATTTTGATGGTATTTAATGGTTGATGTTATCTAGTGTGATGTATGAGGTCAGCTGTGATGGCTCCTGAGATAAATGTAGATGTGAATTACAGAAGGCCCTTCTTACTACCACTTACGACCTCACACATATTTTTTTTTACTAATGAATGTAGCTACGTTAAAATCTAGGGTACTGATATGGAATGTGTTGTGGTAGATTACACACACACACAGATATTTAATAAGTCTAATAATATTAATAAAATTTATAACAAAATGAACTAACTCAGGCTGTTTTAGTTTTTAAAGCTAAATCTTTTGATAAATTTATTTTGTTCTGAACCAAATGTTTAGTTGGTCAGAACATAAGAAATATTATGGAGTTATAAATGAAATGCATAATCATAACATAATAAAATGGAAAATGTGTACTTAATTATTTCAAATGACTGGTTAATAGTAATTATATTAAGAAAGTCACAGGAGAACTTATTACTAGATATGCTGTTGGGGTGGTGTCATCACTCCCAGTCTATGACTGCCAAACATTGTTCATTGACTTAAGGGATAAATACATAGTTTAATTTCCCCAATGTTATGTCTTTATTTGATGGTGAATGAGAGATAAATTAGTTGAAAATTTCGTTAGTGAATGTCCAGCAGGCCAGATATAACTTATCTCGCCTGCGTCGATCCTGTACAAGAGTCTTGTGGCCCCACCTCTCCGTGCTGGGGGCAATATACGGCTGCTCTGACACACTGGTAGACTGCACTGGTCCACACTTGTGTATATTACTACAGCATTTGACACCGCTTTGGTGCCAAATAGAAACTCACAATTCAGAATTCAGAATTGAGAACACAGTTAAATTTGCTAGCAAAACTCAGCTGAGCTGCTGGCTGTATGATGGCGTCCCACTATATATTTGTATTCTTCTGGAATCAACACCACTTAGTAATTTAAACTGCGTCTCTGAACCAACTTATGTCAAAAGGCAAACTTTCACCTCTCTATCCCGCTACTATAAAATGCTTTGACCAATCGCCGACTTCCCCCCTTGCTTTCAAATTTACAACCAAAAGTCACTTCAGTCAAATCTCAGTCAAGTATGTATTATGGTCTGTTAGTCCGTCTGTCTCTACTTGTTTTTTTCATAAAAACACACTTGGTTTTACATGCATTTCCTTCACGAATCTGCTGCCTAAGTTAATTTTAGCTACAATGCTCCACCACATTCCCTCTCTTTAATTACAGCTCGATTTTTACGTTTGCATGCCCAAGGCCAAGATTTTCGAAACTTTAGTGACATGGGTTAACAGTGCAGTCGCTCGTCTGATATGAACAATACAGTCTTTTGTCAATATCTTCCTTATTATCTATCCGTCTGTATAATTGAAAGCATATTATTTCTCTGCTCAAGATGGGCTATCAAACTAGCTAGGTTTTATTTTCATAACTCTATTATTAAGAAAAAAACATATTTTTTCTCAAGTTTAATTTTTGAAATTTGTTCGAGAACCTTCCCTCATGTGTTTTGCCGCGGCATTCTGTTGCGTGCATATTTTGACGCACATATTACAAAAATCGATATGGCTATTTAATATGGGAAAAATATAGACATTCATTCATTTGTGTATGAGAATGCTGTCTATGGGGAAAGTGAGATAATCCATGTTTGATTCACACTTTTGATTATAGGAGTAATCGTTCTTGATATTGATCCGGCGCACGGATATTGCTCTTATATTTGTACTTATTTTTAGGGCCAGAAAATAGATTAATTTGCTTATTATGTTTATGGCCTGAATTCATATGTATTACATATTATTAGTACAAGTAGAATCAGTCCTATATTGTATATTTTGGATGGGTAATCGGGACTAGATTCTTATTATTCCGGTCTAGCGGAAGTATGAGTTGTCTTGACAAGTCGTGATGAGTTCCGATGTACCGTGATAATGGCGGGTACGCACTTTTCAAAGGGCTGGTAGATTCTTAAGGAAATATGATTCATGAAGTGGTTTTCTTCTAAAGGAGATGGTATCTCTACTATAGTTTATGTTAGAGACTCTCCTAAGGTACGGTACAATGTATAATTCGGACTCCATGTATTGCCAGACCCTATTTTGATGATCTCATGTCGATTCGACCTAGATGGAACATTTTGCTTCGTATCGCTAGGGTCGTGTTTTGTATCGACGAAGATGACAGACTTTCCTACAGCGGTTATGGCTACGTGAATTAACCTGATCACCGTAGAGCTGTATGGAAACATTTATGAAATCATTTATATATCCATTATAAATTAACTCTGGCTTATATTCTCCTTCCTATGAATGAGTGAACGACAACTCAGGGAGGCGGCCATGTTAGATTTCGGTCATCATATGTTTTGATCACTGCCAAGAGAACAGATTATTTATCCTATTATCGGACAGTGACAGGGAGATCTCAATCTTGCTAGAAACCCCCCTTTCGTGGTTTCATGATATATACTACAAAACTATGGACGTCAAGTAACTTTAGTTATTTACCGATCTGCCTTCACTGACGCGTTTAGTCAGATAGGGGATGCGGCCATAATGTATCATGACATAGAACTGTTGATGTACTGCCCATTATTTCTGAATGTGTCATGACTTCAGATCTGCTATGTATACCTACAAGTTGATATGTCAACATACCATGATGTACTCGTATGTCCCAGTGTGTACGTCTGAATAAATTGAGTAAACAAAGATTCCAGCAGTCTGCATTGGTGCCTTGTAGACACAAGTGTATGAGTGGTTATATTGGTCAGCACACGAACAGTACACCATTCGCGGTATCACACTCTACACTTCTACTCCATACATACACCATCCTGCGTCGGTTGAAGTGACCAAGTTTAGGGCCTGCTTCCCCTGGAGCCTTTGCCTTCCCTAACTCAGGACTAGGGTGAGTTACCCAGTTACAGCTGGGTAGACTGGAGCATGCCTGATCTCAACAACACACCACTCTTCCTTACAGAGCATACAGACTGACACTTTACAGAGTGGGAAATAAACAAATAAAGAAGAAAGTACCTTTTACAATTCAAATAAAGACCAAGTATCGAAAAACGTCCAAGAAATGACTGTCTCGAATAAGAGCTAAGGTCCCTTTCTTGTCCATTTCCTTACTTCTGTCAACTAGTGACGTGATTTTTTTTTCTTTCACCCCCATTTGCGTCTTTTTGCCATTCGAACCTCAAACACGTGTTCAGTCATATTTTTCCTTTTTTGTGTCCTCCGTTCTCTCCCGTCTACAAAGAGTAAACGTTTCGTCTGCACTTCTAACTCGTTAGTTTTAAATGGCGATGGGAAAGGCTGGCATGGGCGAGCATGTCTCATAGTATCTTACGCATTATTTTTAACCCTACATTTCATCGTTAATTTTGGAGATATTTTAACGTTGTATCATGGTGACATCATCACACATCCCTGGTTGAGGATTGTTGATGTTTTGATTGTCTGGTTTTGACAAGGTGAGCGAAGGAATTTATGCACGTGGAATGTATGTATTTGTTAGTTGTTTGTCAGACAAAGTAGTTCTGGCGTGTTCGAAAATAGTCGTCGTTATAAATCGACGTTTTAATTTAAATCAGTTAGCTTCTAGATGTAGTAGGAAGTGGAGGTTTTCATCAGGTCGACAGCCAAGAGTAACGTGAACTATAGTAGACAGTCATGTATAAAAATGAACTACAGTGGACAGTTGCGTGAATTATAGTAGACAGCCTGGATACAAGGACAGCAGAGTTTGGTTAATGTACATCCCTGGCAGTTAGGCCAGTGTCTATATCTAGAAAAGCCAAATGATCGCTGCTGTTTACCAGTACAGATAATATGAGACATCATCTTTAGTTTATAACAGTTAAGAACAAGGGTTCTCAAAATGGCTAGGTCTAGCAGCCACATAGGGCAGTCGAATAGCAAGAGAGACATAACTGAAGGAATATTGTTAACTGTTACTGTATCATAGTAGTACTGTTATTGTATCATGTCCTTTTTAGGATAGTCAGGATCCTATTTGGTTCTCCTCTCTTTATCTAGCTCATGTATGGCTCCTCGAATACCGCTTGAGTACGGCGGTGGCCACATCCTGGGCAACAGTCTTGGCTGACTGGCTAAACTACATGGGTGGAGTAGGAGCAATCTTACTCAAGGGAATGTCCATCCCTAGTACACAAAGACTGAGACGGTGAGTGAGGCGAAGGAATCTGAGAAGATCAACGGCTCGCAAAGCGAAACAGCAAAGTGAGTGGCGCACTAGAGGCATGTCGGACATAGAAAAAGACAATGGCTAGCCACCGTGGAAGAGATTGGGGCCTTACCACTTACTTCCTACAGAACGTAATGGGATCACAACAACAAGATAAGAACCGATATGTAGAGAACTCTCTGTCCCCTGGGGAAGAATCTACTGTACAAATTAACAGGGAAGAGGCAACTCCTCTAATGAGTAAGGAAGTACATAATGACGAGTGTTCCTTAAATTCTGTTGAAAGGGAGCATTCTGAGAAAGACCACCTAAAAAACTAGTAGGAGAAGCCTAAAAATAGGAACATGGAATGTTAGAACTCTAAACGGAGAAGGAAAGCTTGACAATCTTATATTAGAGGCAACAGACATGAAACTCGATATACTGGGAGTTGCAGAGGAAAGACTTTTGGATACAGGCTACATAACAAGAGACCAGTACACGCTTATACACTCAGGAGGAGAAAAACATGAAAGAGGGGTAGAAATGTTGATAAAGAAGGAGTTAGAAAAATACGTATGTGGATACTGGACACACAATGACAGAATGATGTTACTAAAGATGAGAGCAAAGCCATTCGACATATCAATCTTACAAACTTATGCACCAACTAAAGATCACAGCGAGGAAGAAATAGAAGAATACTATGAAGAGCTACAACACACACTTAAACCAGTCAAATCTACAGATGTGTTGATAGTAATGGGTGATATGAATGCAAAAGTAGGAAAAGGAAAATACAAGAAAATAGTAGGACAGTATGGATTAGGGACAAGAAATGATAGAGGAGACAGACTTATCTAGTTCTGTGAAGAAAACCAGCTGATCATATGTAACACCTTTTTTGAACACCACCCAAGGAAATTATACACATGGAAAAGCCCATGAGATGAAACACGAAATCAAATCGACTATATCATGATAAAACATAGATTTAAGAACAGTGTCACAAGTGCAAAGACACATCCTGGCGCCGATATAAATTCAGATCACAATCCAGTCGTCATCAAAGTAAATATAAAGCTGAAAAGAGCAGGAAACAGAAGACAGGAGGAACCCCATATAGAAATATCAGCGCTGAAACAACTAGATATAAAACAGAAATATTCAATCGATGTCAAAAATAAATATCAACAGTTATTGACAGAAAGCATGGAGCAGTATAGAAGAGAAAACCCCGAAGAAAAAGCAACCGCAAAATGGGAATGCTTAAAAACAGGTATACAATCAGCAAATGCAAATTTACCTAAAAAGGAGTCTAAGAAAAATTAAATTTGGATGACAGATGACATCTTGATTAAAATGGCAGAAAGAAAGAAAGCAAAAAACACTCCAAAATATAAAAAATAGACAATGACATACGTACTATGTGTAGAGAAGCAAAAGAACGGTGGATAGAAACATAATTCAAGGAAATAGAAGACTTGGAAGCAAAGCACATGACAAGAGATATGCATGAAGAAATAAAGAAATTATCAAATCGGTCGCGGTTTGCACAGGGAGAAAGCTGTATCAAGAACAAAAATGGTGTAATATTACTTGATGAGAAAGACATCAAACAGATGGGCAGAATACGTAAAAGAACTATTCGAGGACAACAGAGGTAAAAAACCATCACCAGATTTTAATGAAGGCCCAAACATTCTCAGATCAGAAGTAACATAAAAATTGAAATGATAGAAGCCATTCATATGATACAAATCCAGAAATATGCAAAATCAAGTACAGGCCATGAAGACATCAGTTTTCATAACATTGCCCAAAAAAAACCAAATGCAACAGAATGTTCAGGACTTCAGAATTAAGTCATAATCTTCCGCGGCCAGGTCAGGTGCATATTGTGGCGACAGAAGAAGCCATCGCCGAGATTGATGCAGCATTACGGGTGGACCGTCGTCGGAGCTTACGTTCGCTAGCAGAGGAATTCGCTGTGTCTCTTGAGACAGTTCAAATGGTGGTTAGGAAGAAACTGAAGTATCGAAAGGTGTGTTCAGAATGGGTCCCACGGATGCTGACCGATCACCATAAGGAAGAACGCATGGGGTGGAGTTTGAACCACCTGCTGCGTTACGAAGAGGAGTGTGATGCATTTCTGTTGCGCATAGTGGCAGGCGATGAGTCGTGGTGCCACCACTTTGAGCCGTGCAGCAAATCAGCGAGCATGCAATGGAAACATCCCGGATCACCAAAACCCAAAAAATTTCAAGTCACAGATATCCACCGGTAAGGTTATGCTGACCGCATTTTTTTGACCAGGAAGGGCTTCTATTGGTAGACTTTAAAGAGCCTGGCGTGAGCATCAATGCCATCCGCTACAACGACACACTAGACAACCTGCATACAGCCATCTAGAATAAACGACCCGGCATGCTTTCGCGTGGTGTGATTCTGTTGCACGACAATGCTCATCCACATGTTGCAAACATTATGCAAGAAGCGTTAGCAAGGAAAAGGTAGGAAATTCTGCCACACCCAGCCTACAGCCCCGATCTGTCACCATGTGACTTTCATTTGTTCGGACCCTTAAAAACAATCTCTAAAGGGACAACAATTCGACTCCGATGCAGACGTCAGGGCCTCGGTGACCAAATGGTTCAATAAGCAACCAAAGTCATTTTTCTCGGACGGCATCCACCTTCTACCCAAGCGGTGGGATGCGTGTCTGAATGCCTATGGTGACTATTTCTAAAGAACCCCAGTGGGTACTTGCTTCATAACAATTGCTGTATTTAATTCTACTACTCCTGCTGATGTACCTTACATATATTTGTTATAAAGCCACCGGGACGGGTTTCATTTGAACACATCTCGTATATGTGCTTCATTGACTATAAGAAGGCTTTTGACAGAGTCCATCATGAGAAAAAAATTGAATGCATCAAAGACATAGGTATTGATGGAAAAAACATAAGAATACTCAGTAACCTTTATTGGGAGCAAACTGCCACAGTAAGATCTGGAAGGAATTATACACCATACATAGACACAAAACACATTCACATCAACACATCCAGGAAAAAACGGATAGACTTAATAAGTATAGCCAGCAGGTGGGCTTGAACATCAACCTAAAGAAGACAGAGGTCATGACGCTCAATGTGAGCAACCCTGAGCCCATATCAGTAAGGAATCAGCAACTGGAACAGACAGATGCCTTCACATACCTAGGATGCATAGTAACTGTAGCGTAGTCCTGAACCAATATCTAAGGGCAATTAACGAGAGCCTACCTTGCCTACCTATATCAAAATATGTCAACAAATGTTTTTGACCAATCGGTGCACGATCTGAAACCCGGTCTCAGGAACCGTAGGCTGCAGGATTGCTAGAGGGAATCTGTGTAAACGTGAATGTGTACTTGTGACTTCAGGCCAAAGGATAGGGTATGTCCTTCGGAACAGTGAGCACAGTAAAATACCAGGAATCTTAAACTTTCATTAGATACAGTAATAACTTGGAGCGAAGGCTGGTTTCCCCGGGTTCAACTGTGATTGCAAACACTACAAGTGAGGCAGAAAAAGGTTAGCTTGTTTAAATGGTAGCGCCCAATTGGCCGGTTTAACAAGACCTGGATGGAAGGAATCGGTTGAGAAACACAGGAAGAATAAATTATCGGAGTTTTGTCAGATCGACAGATCGGGCAGAAAGTGGTTGTTTTACTGAAATTTTGGTAAACATAAACTGACCCAGCCAGCCAATGGAATCGCTTGTCTTCCGTTTGTCCGCTACCTGTAATAAAAAGGGAAACAAATCTGGAATATTTCTCTTGAACCGCCAGAACCAAATTCGTCAGAGGACAGAATCAGATTCTACCCCAGCTCCTTCGCCATTTGCCAGTGAAGCAGACTGCATAGGTTTATTAAAAGCCTGTTGAATCTGAGATTGTGGGTAAGAGAATTAAGTCATAATATGTATAATATTAATTACTAGTGTTTAAGGGAAGTGATTGTGTGTGTAAAATGTCATTGTGTGATTCATAGAAGGAAAGCTGCTTTGTGCTGTATAAATTATGTTCGATATTTAAACTAAGGCCGGACGGAATGAAGGTTGTTAGTTTTAGAAGCTTTTAAAGCTTTTTCTGATTGCTGGACTAGACAATACTATCAGGTAATAGCAAAAGAGGAAAGATTGTAAATTTAATGTATATTTTGAGTAGGCCTATACACTCAACACTCACCATAAGGCCTATGCAGTTTTGGTGATGTCGGTCATGGACATATTAGGAAAGTATGTGTTGTAATGTTGTTATATTATTGCATAAACCTATTTGTCACTGACTGAGTCTACCTTTCCTGTGTGCAGTAATATTGTGTTATATTATTGCATAAACCTATTTGTCACTGACTGAGTCTACCTTTCCTGTGTTATCATCACTTATTCTGAACTGCCTCACTAATCTACAATCTGGGTAGGAGGATTTTAGAGCCAGATGCTATGTAAGACCTATTACATTTCAGGTCAGAGGTATCCTGTCACTCATCTTGTTAGCAGAGAAGAACATTGGTGTTGTACCTAGCGGTGTAAGATTTGAACAAGCACCCTGTACCTACATCAGTTGGAAGAGTGGGGACCATCAGTGTTGGGCTTCTCCATCTTATATTTATAACAGCCCATAGGTATAATTCTGAGAGGGGCAGAATAGAATTCTGGTACTGAATATTACTATCTCGGCCAGAAATTCTTTACAGCCTGACTTTATGGTCAGTAAGAATAATGTCATGTTGAATGACATCAGTTTGACCAGGAATGTCAATAAGGAGATCCTGAAATTGTTCTAACATAGTAGAAACTTGTTTCTACTCTCCTGGAGATAATTCAGGAGAAATCGCAACATCTTTCCATGATTCATTAGAGTGAAGCGGAATCATTGGAAAAGGTAGATTTACATCCGAGAAACTCGTTTCCTCATCCTGTATTACTGACAGTGATGAGTAATGTCCATGTTGGACTGGAAAATCGTCCGTTGCCTGGAAAACAGGTTGTAAATAATCCGGACGTTCCTGGAATTCCGTGAGCATGTTGATGTGGAAGGTTTTATGCTTCCCGTCAATATCGACGATATAGTCAACATCGGAAACTTTTGATATTATATCGTACGGACCTTTCCAAGAAACAAGAAGTCTGTTTTCCCTACAAGGTAGCAAGACAAATGCTTTGTCACCTGGACAAAGTTGTCGCAAGCATCTCTTTTTATTGGCAAATTCCCTTGCCTTTTGTTTTGCAAATTCCGAAGAAGCGGTTGCCAAATTGCATGCTTCGATAATCTTATGTCTAAGTGCAATGACATATTCGTAAGAGGATTTTGTGTCATCGACAATATTATCAGCAGTTATGAGATCATGAAGTGAGCACATAGGACCTCGCGGTTTCGCGCCGAAGACAAGTTCAAAAGGAGAAAATCCTGTATGTTCGTTGGCGACCTCTCTATATGCAAAGAGAGCCGCGGGTAAAACCCTATCCCAATCCTGAGGATGATCGTCCGTTATCTTGCCTAGTAGGTTTTTCAGAGTTCTATTCAGACGTTCTACCATCCCATTGGACATATGATGATAAATACTACTCAGAGATCTCTCTATCTTTAGAGTCGACATCACTTGAGACATGGTATCCGATATGAGTTGGGTACCATGGTCCGATAATATTTCTGCTGGAAATCCCAGACGAGAAAATATTAACCAAAGAGCATCTGCAATATCAGCAGTAGTTATGCTCTTTAGAGGAACAGCCTCTGGCCAACGTGTGCACATATCAACACACGTCAAAATAAATTGGTGTCCTCTAGCAGACTTTATCTTAAATGGACCAATGATGTCTATCGCCATTTTTTTGAAATGGCCGAATGGGAATGTCTGCAGCCTGAATAGGTGCATCATGGCGTGGACCTCTGGATTTAATCTCTTGACATACTTTACAAGATCGACAATAGATTCGTATGTCCTTATTCACAGCAGGCCAAAAGAAAGATGCAAGAACTCTAGATTTAGTACGGGAGAAACCCATATGTCCAGCACACTGAGAATCATGAGCGTGCTGTAAGATTTTAACTCTCATATTCTTGGGCACAAGAATTTGAGAATGAATGGATTTAGCGGAGTCTTGTACCATACATACAAGTACGCCATTCCTCATCGTAATCCAAGATTTACGATTTGTATCCTTATTCGGATCACCTTTTGTTGCCAGAGTAAAGAATTTCTTTAGAGTAGGATCATCTTCCTGCTGTTTTATAAAGGAATCATGGGAAATCTCCAAGGGATCATCTTGGATCTGCGCATCATTATCTTCAGAATGTGAAGATTGCGGCATATTAAGAGCTTGAGCCCTAGTGATTACTGCATTAGCAGATTGCATATTAACATTTTCCCAATTAGAAATTTGCTGTGGAGTGCATTCTTTCACTCCATGAATGCGACCGATGATAAGATCAGCGATCGGATTCGGCAAGAGACATGCTTGCACATCTCCTGTAAAGAAAGGAGTAGCAATATTGATAATGGCAGTGGAGTACTTCTCCAATGTGCCACCAAATGTTACACATTTGACTACATTGCCTGTGGCTCGAGAAGGATTTACGAGCGACTGCCTCACTCCGATGGTAGTGCACCCCGAATCGAAAAGAATTGATACCGGAGTACCATCTATTAGACCTCTATTGAAGACAAGAGCACCCCTTCCATTATGCGCGATTGACGCAGGGAGAGCGGGAAGCGGGTGACCACAGCTTAAAGTAGAAACTGTGGTTGGATCGAATAATGTTTTGCATTGCGAACACTGAGATGCTCTATCAAAATCGAAAGCAGAACATCCTACATTATTAGAGTCTTTTTTATCATTATTCTGACTACCGGCCTCATGGAACTCTTGTTGTGCAGAGTTAGCCTGGTAATGAGATTTACCATGTCTTTTGTGTTGTGATCTACCTCGGTTATAATTGCCTCTATAATTATTATTTCCTCTGTTATAACCCCTATTTGGGTTTGAATCATAATATTCATGATCATAATCATCATGCTCATTATAATGAGTATCCCTGTAATGTTGGTTTTGTTGTTTCCATGAAGAACTTGGGTAGTTCCTATAGTTACTCCCTTTTCGGAAATTTCTATAATTATGGGCACCCCTCGCGTATCGAGGACTGTCAGCCCGATTCCAGTTCTTCGAAGAAGAACCCTGATTTGAGTGGTTACCTTGGTTTTGATACTTATTCCAATTAACCTTTTTATCAAATTTATTTTGAGCTCCTTGGAATTTGTGTGAGTAATTATGATTATATTCTGTTGCTGAAGCAACTGGCATACCCTCTTTAATGTTAGTGTTACTAAGAATCATGTCAGGGTGTGCCGTGGCATACTGGTCACAATATTCTTCCATTTGCTTTAATGTACTAGGTTTACGCTCATGTAAAAACTCTAGGAATGGTTTATTTACCGAAGACATGACCTTGTCTCTTAGCAATAAATCCGTAAGACCATCAAATGTTTTTCTCTATTTTGGATAATTCAATCCATCGTGAGAGTGTAAGTCGTGCTTTTGAAATGAATTCTGAGAATTCTACACCTACCTCAGGTCTCATTGTTTTAAACAAAAGACGATAACCTTCCTCTGACAGCTGATATCTCTTTATCAAAGCTGCCCTAATAGCATCATAATTATCCTTGTCGGCCTCTTCAACCAAACATAACTTAGTCAGAGACTCCCCTTTTAGATTTTCAGACAACTGATTCACATACTGTGATTTGTCAACATTATGAGCTCGACAAGCACGTTCAAATCTAGAAAGCCAAAATGTTATATCATCACTGGCAGAGTTGAACGCTGGCACCTTGACCTTATAATTAAAGGGTTTACCATTACCACCAGATGCCTGATTAACATTAGTCATACTTGTCAATCTTAATTTCTCTAACTCAAATTCATGTTCTCTTATTGCTTTTCTCTCTTCAGCTTCTCTATCTAATCTTTTCTTTTCAGCAGCAGCTTCTAATTTTTTCTGTTCAGTAGCAGCTTCTAATTTTTCTGTTCAGCAGCAGCTTCTAATTTTTTCTGTTCAGCAGCAGTTTCTAATTTTTTCTGTTCAGCAGCAGCTTCTAATTTTTTCTATTCTGCCACAAATCTCCTTTCCTCCATCTGCATCTGCAATTTCTTTTGTTCAGCAGCAGCATCAGCTTCTCTTTCTAATCTTTTCTCTTCAGCCAGAGCTTTTCTCTCTTCTGCAGCAGCTTTTCTCTCTTCAGCAGCTAATGCTTTGTCATATTGAGCAACAGTCCATTCTTCTAAATCTTTCCCAGTCTTATCAAGGGATTTCCCTTGTGTAATAAAGTAATCTAATGTAGACATCCTGTCTTATCAAATCAGAAACCTGAAAAAGTAAATAAATTACCTTATTTCACTTTCATGGGAGACAAGTCTATACTATAGACTTAGTCTTAGTGAAAAAACTTGTATGGTTATTTTGTTTATAATATAACCAATGATAACTTGAGTACCTGTGGAAAACAATATCTGTATATCCCAAACACTGTGGGAGACAAGCCTTACAAAGGTCTTGTATACTTCCTTAATGTAATCAATGATCACTTGAGTACCTGTGGAAAATAATATTTTCTATCCCAATCACTGTGGGAGACAAACCTTACAAAGGTCTTGTACACTTTCTTAGTGTAATCAATGATCATAAGTACTGGTCTGTACTATAATATAAATATATTCAAATATACCTTATATATTATCTGTCAACCAAAGACATTAACAAGGACAAACAAGAAAAGACAATATGAAAACAATTGCAGGAATCAAATTAAATTAAATAGAAAACTGAAATAAATAATAATGATAACTGCAATGAATAAACAATACAAATAACACCACAGTGTATAAACATCAATTGTGTATAGAAATTAAAGATAGGAAAGAGTAGACCAACAAATGCAAACAAATGAAGACAAAACTAAAGAACATAGAAATATTACAAAAACAACAAGAAGGACAGTTTCGTCACAGCTAACAAATATTTGCAAACAATGTTGCATGCAAATTTCAATTAAGAAATTTGCTCCCTATAGAACGCTAGAGCAAGACCAATGTCACTTGGTATTTCTTGTTCTAGTCACCTCCCATCCAGGCCCGCAGAATACAAACCAACTTAACACACAACAAATAACATATAAACATAAATACATGTAAACCTTAATAGCATAAATGCATACATATATATATATACTTAATAGAATGTATTGTGGATAGAATGTGATGCTGGTATAGTGTTGCACAGCAGGCACAGTTTTTTTTCATTATTATAACAATAACTTGCAACTTTTAATGAACAATTAAATAAAAGATTTGTTTTCTACACTATTACAATGTTCAATTTTTTTGAGCATATGAAGATCCAACGATAAAATATGCACTTTATGTTCAACAACACTGTGATTCTTCTGTACAGGATCAACAATCACTTCTTTCTTCTCTACGATGAGAAATGTCAACAGTACTGCTCCCAATATTTTATACACTTGATACAACTGTCCTGTATAATACCGTCTATACAGCGAAAAACTGTCAACAAGCGCTGACCTAGATACAGCATCCGATTGGTAATACAGGTCAAGCTGACATCGACTGCCCCGTTGTAACTTGTACACTGGTGTTCATGCGTGTCGTATGTGGCGTCAGGGATGGTCTGGTTATCATAACCCCAGGAATCTGGTTCACCACTGTAGAATAAGGCTGTAGAATAAACGTGTTGTTGTGTATTGGCCACTGTTGAATGTCTGGATGCGGATGTTATGTTTAGGGTCATGCACTGATCATCACTGAAGAAAGTCTTCTTCAGTTACCTCTGCATCATCGAATGAACCTGTCATGTTGACATTGAGTGGGAGTGTCAAGTAACGCGAATGGTGAAGTAGTTCGGTGTAACAGACCACTTGATAATACCTCTCACACACTCTCATGTAATGCAATGACGACTTGAACTGCCGCTGACATTTCAATAGTTTAATGAAGGCACGCACACTGGACGGCACGGATACAGTCATGGGTACATGTTGACATAAATTCATTGGTTATTTGAATCGTGGATGATACATTCATGTAGTAATGAAATATCATTCAACCTAAGGTAGCATTCACTGTTCTGGTAACTAATCGCCGTATCCTCTACTGACTGAACGCGTCAATGAGGATCGGTAAACATACAAAAGTCATTGGCCGAACCTTCATTTCATGGCTAAGTTCTTAAGCTGAGATATGTCCAATGTTTGTATAATAATCATAAACCACGATAGTGGGTTTTCACCTCATAACAAGATCTCGATACCACTGCCCGATAGTAGGATACATAATCTGTTCTCTTGACAGTGATCAAAAATATGATGACAGGAATATAACATGGCCGCCTTCCTGAGTTGTCGCTCACTCACTCGCAGGAGAGTAGATATAAGCCAAAGTTAATTTAGAATGTGCATATAAATAATTTCATAACGTTTTCCATACAGCTCTACAGTAATCAAGTTACTTCATGTAGACATAACTGCTGTAGGAAAGCCTGTCATCTTCGTCGATACAAAACACGACCCTAGCGATACGAAGCACAATGTTCCATCTAGGTCCAACCGACTCGAGATCATCAAAAATAGGGTCTGGCATACCTGGAGTCCGAATCACACATATGAGGAGGATCTCTGACAAATAGACTCTTGCAGAGACATAAACTTCTCCTGGAAAAACATCTACGAATCACTGTTAAACCTTAAACAGTGCCAGCCCTGGAAGACACACTCAGCCATTCTTCGCGACATTATCGGAACTCTTCACAACCCAGTAGGACTACGAAAACCTGCGCTAGATTCCGGCAGAAAGAATATAGTCCGACCTGAATATAGAAAGGTATACAATATACGACTGAATCTTCTTGCACTAGACAAGTAGTACACATGAATTCAGGCCATAAACATAACAAGCAAAATTAATCTATTTTCTGGCCCGAACAAATAAGAACAGACATGAATTCAATATCCATGCGCCGAATCAATATCAAGAAAGATCACTCATATAATCAAAAGTGTAAATCAATCATGAATTATCTAGCTTTACCAGAGGAAGCATTTTCATACACAAATGAATGCAAATATTTATTTTCCATATTAAATAGCCATATCGTATTTTTGTAATATGTGCGTCAAAATATGCACGCAACAAGTATGAAAGCTTGGAATGTTACATTTAATAGTTCACTGTTAGAAGCACGTAGAGTATGGTTGAAGATTACTCAGGGGCGTTCATGTGTGAATTGAGGTGTACAGGACATGAGAAAAACGTGCGGTGTGAATGAAGTTAGGATACTTGTCAGAAAAGTATACTGAGTTGTTGAGGGGAGTCTGTGGCCATCCGTCGTGGGAGACGGTCAGTGTTTTCTAGAGTATCTGAATAGTGTCTGTTATTTT
Source organism: Oreohelix idahoensis (assembly GCA_024509875.1). Taxonomy (NCBI): domain Eukaryota; kingdom Metazoa; phylum Mollusca; class Gastropoda; order Stylommatophora; family Oreohelicidae; genus Oreohelix; species Oreohelix idahoensis. Next base: position 67,811 of record JAMPIV010013386.1, on the reverse strand, counting down.
GATTATGACATATTGGATGTGACGCGATGATGTTTCGCGTAAGGTGTATTTACAAGGCCTTTATATATTATTATTTATAAGCGCGTTGTAGTTTTCCCGCTCTGTAAAGTTCATTAGGAACTTGGATGTCTGGTGATTAGACCAGAGGTAGAGATATATGTGCGAGGAGTAAATGCCGCACTTTGGATTAAAAGACACGTCGTTTTCCCGTGTCAGAAGGAGGTCTATGGTAAGACCATTATATGTTATTGTTTTAATGCGCGTTGTGTTTTTTCCTGCGCCAATAGGAGGTCTACGTTATAAGACCCTGGCTGTTTCAGTGTTTGGAAGCCTAATAGGAGCTTTGATAGAAAGCTTGTGTGTATCGACACTATAAGCGCGTCGTGGTTTTCCCGCGCTGTAAAGTTCAGGAGGAACTTGGATGCCTGGTGATTAGACCAGAGATAGAGATTTATGTGCGAGGAGTTAATGCCGCACTTGCATTGAATCAGAGATAGAGATTTATGTGGGAGGGGTGAATGCCGCACTTACATTGAATGCAGTTATTACCAGTACGTTAGGATGACTGTACTACATATTCTAATTATGGAAGTATTTTGTACTATTGTTACTGATGTCAAGGACTAAGCTGTCGATATTATATGTATGGAACTGTGACCCAGACTTCTGTCAAGTTATTCATTTGCGTACGTACTGTCTTGAGTGTCAGTCCAAGTTATACAACAAACATTATACAAAAGGATGCTTACGAAATCTATCCCGTAACATTTGGACCTTGCTGATGATGCTTAAACTAATTATCCCCCTGAAACCTATACATTAAACATTTGCCTCTTGACACCACCTATTGCAATAGTGGTGGTTCCCAGTGATTTATATAATTAACCGCATTTTTAGCGGTAATATTTGGTGGCACATAGAAAAAGCTTTGCAACACCGCTACGAGAAAAAAAAAAAGTATAAATTTACTTGTGATACCTCCTACCTTGTAATGTGCTAACTTATCGCTGCTATTATCTGTCAATTTAGACTCTTAATGCAGGCGACTATGCCACGTTAACTGGTAAGTCAAACACTAGACAAAAATCTACTTTTACTAACAGTAGAGATAAATTTATATTAAAACAATTTAAAGGAAAAAAAATGTTCCCCTAAAATTTTAATTCTCCGCCACAAAACTCCGCCCTCTGAAGTCAGTTTATGAGAAGAGACGTTGTTAACTAGACTTAAAAGTAAGAACAAGGCGTCTTTAGCTAAGCTCAACTCTAGTAACTTCAAAATCTTAGTTTGCCCTCTTGTGGTTACCGCTGCCACAATCGGCTCCTTTGGTCTCCCAACAAACACATATCTACATCCCAGGATAACTGGGTACATCGGATCATCCATTTTGGCCGCTTTACTAACACCTCTGACAAAATCAGAGTGTATTTCTACCAGTGCGATAGGAAGCGTCCTGGGTGCATCACTCTTGAAAACTCCACTTAGTTTGACGGTTTCCTCTGTCTCCTGACCGGGTTTGACTAGGTGCCTAGCGACAATACAATCAAAACTTAATCCAGTGTCAAAGAGACAAGTAGTTGAGGTACCATTCAAAATTACAGTTCCTCGCGTTGAGGGTCTGTCCCCCTCAGGTTGAGAATCACTGACATTGACTCTTCCTTGCGAGGCTGTATGCAAACATCCGATGCGGTTAGGCCCGGTCTGTTTGCCATGATCAGACGTCCTTGGTGTAGGGGTCTTCCTTTTCCTTGACGTTGGTGGCCGCGCTGCCACGTAGGCTTGGTGGGTTGATCAGAATTGTTATTTGGGAGAAATCGGGTTTTGACGAATTTCGATTTATCCTGGGGAGGTCTCTGGGTATTATTTTCCCGCGCTGTAAAGTTCAGAAGAACTTGGATGCCTGGTGATTAGACCAGAGATAGAGATTTATGTGCGAGGAGTTAATGCCGCACTTACATTGAATCAGAGATAGAGATTTATGTGGGAGGGGTGAATGCCGCACTTACATTGAATGCAGTTGTTACCAGTACGTTAGGATGACTGTACTACATATTCTAATTATGGAAGTATTTTGTACTATTGTTACAGATGTCCAGGACTAAGCTGTCGATATTATATGTATGAAACTGTGACCCAGACTTCTGTCAAGTTATTCATTTGCGTACGTACTGTCTTGAGTGTCAGTCCAAGTTATACACCAAACATTATACAGTAGGATGCTTACGAAATCTATCCCGTAACATTTGGACCTTGCTGATGATGCTTAAACTAATTATCCCCCTGGAACCTATACATTAAACATTTGCCTCTTGACACCACCTATTGCAACAGTGGTGGTTCCCAGTGATTTATATAATTAACCGCATTTTTAGCGGTAATATTTGGTGGCACATAGAAAAAGCTTTGCAACACCGCTACGAGAAAAAAAACACAAAGTATAAATTTACTTGTGATACCTCCTACCTTGTAATGTGCTAACTTATCGCTGCTATTATCTGTCAATTTAGACTCTTAATGCAGGCGACTATGCCACGTTAACTGGTAAGTCAAACACTAGAAAAAAATCTACTTTTACTAACAGTAGAGATAAATTTATATTAAAACAATTTAAAGGAAAAAAAATGTTCCCCTAAAATTTTAATTCTCCGCCACAAAACTCCGCCCTCTGAAGTCAGTTTATGAGAAGAGACGTTGTTAACTAGACTTAAAAGTAAGAACAAGGCGTCTTTAAGCTAAGCTCAACTCTAGTAACTTCAAAATCTTAGTTTGCACTTTTGTGGTTACCGCTGCCACAATCGGCTCCTTTGGCCTCCCAACAAACACGTATCTACATCCCAGGATAACTGGGTACATCGGATCATCCATTTTGGCCGCTTTACTAACACCTCTGACAAAATCAGAGTGTATTTCTACCAGTGCGATAGGAAGCGTCCTGGGTGCATCACTCTTGAAAACTCCACTTAGTTTGACGGTTTCCTCTGTCTCCTGACCGGGTTTGACTAGGTGCCTAGCGACAATACAATCAAAACTTAATCCAGTGTCAAAGAGACAAGTAGTTGAGGTACCATTCAAAATTACAGTTCCTCGCGTTGAGGGTCTGTCCCCCTCAGGTTGAGAATCACTGACATTCACTCTTCCTTGCGAGGCTGTATGCAAACATCCGATGCGGTTAGGCCCGGTCTGTTTGCCATGATCAGACGTCCCTGGTGTAGGGGTCTTCCTTTTCCTTGACGTTGGTGGCCGCGCTGCCACGTAGGCTTGGTGGGTTGATCAGAATTGTTATTTGGGAAAAATCGGGTTTTGACGAATTTCGATTTATCCTGGGGAGGTCTCTGGGTATTATTTTCCCGCGCTGTAAAGTTCAGAAGAACTTGGATGCCTGGTGATTAGACCAGAGATAGAGATTTATGTGCGAGGAGTTAATGCCGCACTTACATTGAATCAGAGATAGAGATTTATGTGGGAGGGGTGAATGCCGCATTTACATTGAATGCAGTTGTTACCAGTACGTTAGGATGACTGTACTACATATTCTAATTATGGAAGTATTTTGTACTATTGTTACTGATGTCCAGGACTAAGCTGTCGATATTATATGTATGGAACTGTGACCCAGACTTCTGTCAAGTTATTCATTTGCGTACGTACTGTCTTGAGTGTCAGTCCAAGTTATACACCAAACATTATACAGTAGGATGCTTACGAAATCTATCCCGTAACATTTGGACCTTGCTGATGATGCTTAAAATAATTATCCCCTGGAACCTATACATTAAACATTTGCCTCTTGACACCACCTATTGCAACAGTGGTGGTTCCCAGTGATTTATATAATTAACCGCATTTTTAGCGGTAATATTTGGTGGCACATAGAAAAAGCTTTGCAACACCGCTACGAGAAAAAAAAACACAAAGTATAAATTTACTTGTGATACCTCCTACCTTGTAATGTGCTAACTTATCGCTGCTATTATCTGTCAATTTAGACTCTTAATGCAGGCGACTATGCCACGTTAACTGGTAAGTCAAACACTAGAAAAAAATCTACTTTTACTAACAGTAGAGATAAATTTATATTAAAACAATTTAAAGGAAAAAAAATGTTCCCCTAAAATTTTAATTCTCCGCCACAAAACTCCGCCCTCTGAAGTCAGTTTATGAGAAGAGACGTTGTTAACTAGACTTAAAAGTAAGAACAAGGCGTCTTTAAGCTAAGCTCAACTCTAGTAACTTCAAAATCTTAGTTTGCACTTTTGTGGTTACCGCTGCCACAATCGGCTCCTTTGGTCTCCCAACAAACACGTATCTACATCCCAGGATAACTGGGTACATCGGATCATCCATTTTGGCCGCTTTACTAACACCTCTGACAAAATCAGAGTGTATTTCTACCAGTGCGATAGGAAGCGTCCTGGGTGCATCACTCTTGAAAACTCCACTTAGTTTGACGGTTTCCTCTGTCTCCTGACCAGGATTGACTAAGTGCCTAGCGACAATACAATCAAAACTTAATCCAGTGTCAAAGAGACAAGTAGTTGAGGTACCATTCAAAATTACAGTTCCTCGCGTTGAGGGTCTGTCCCCCTCAGGTTGAGAATCACTGACATTGACTCTTCCTTGCGAGGCTGTATGCAAACATCCAATGCGGTTAGGCCCGGTCTGTTTGCCATGATCAGACGTCCCTGGTGTAGGGGTCTTCCTTTTCCTTGACCTTGGTGGCCGCGCTGCCACGTAGGCTTGGTGGGTTGATCAGAATTGTTATTTGGGAGAAATCGGGTTTTGAAGAATTTCGATTTTTCCTGGGGAGGTCTCTGGGTATTATTTTCCCGCGCTGTAAAGTTCAGGAGGAACCTGGATGCCTGGTGATTAGACCAGAGATAGAGATTTATGTGCGAGGAGTTAATGCCGCACTTACATTGAATCAGAGATAGAGATTTATGTGGGAGGGGTGAATGCCGCACTTACATTGAATGCAGTTGTTACCAGTACGTTAGGATGACTGTACTACATATTCTAATTATGGAAGTATTTTGTACTATTGTTACTGATGTCCAGGACTAAGCTGTCGATATTATATGTATGGAACTGTGACCCAGACTTCTGTCAAGTTATTCATTTGCGTACGTACTGTCTTGAGTGTCAGTCCAAGTTATACACCAAACATTATACAGTATGATGCTTACGAAATCTATCCCGTAACATTTGGACCTTGCTGATGATGCTTAAACTAATTATCCCCCTGGAACCTATACATTAAACATTTGCCTCTTGACACCACCTATTGCAACAGTGGTGGTTCCCAGTGATTTATATAATTAACCGCATTTTTAGCGGTAATATTTGGTGGCACATAGAAAAAGCTTTGCATCACCGCTACGAGAAAAAAAAACACAAAGTATAAATTTACTTGTGATACCTCCTACCTTGTAATGTGCTAACTTATCGCTGCTATTATCTGTCAATTTAGACTCTTAATGCAGGCGACTATCCGCCACAAAACTCCGCCCTCTGAAGTCAGTTTATGAGAAGAGACGTTCTTAACTAGACTTAAAAGTAAGAACAAGGCGTCTTTAAGCTAAGCTCAACTCTAGTAACTTCAAAATCTTAGTTTGCACTTTTGTGGTTACCGCTGCCACAATCGGCTCCTTTGGTCTCCCAACAAACACGTATCTACATCCCAGGATAACTGGGTACATCGGATCATCCATTTTGGCCGCTTTACTAACACCTCTGACAAAATCAGAGTGTATTTCTACCAGTGCGATAAGAAGCGTCCTGGGTGCATCACTCTTGAAAACTCCACTTAGTTTGACGGTTTCCTCTGTCTCCTGACCGGGATTGACTAGGTGCCTAGCGACAATACAATCAAAACTTAATCCAGTGTCAAAGAGACAAGTAGTTGAGGTACCATTCAAAATTACAGTTCCTCGCGTTGAGGGTCTGTCCCCCTCAGGTTGAGAATCACTGACATTGACTCTTCCTTGCGAGGCTGTATGCAAACATCCGATGCGGTTAGGCCCGGTCTGTTTGCCATGATCAGACGTCCCTGGTGTAGGGGTCTTCCTTTTCCTTGACCTTGGTGGCCGCGCTGCCACGTAGGCTTGGTGGGTTGATAAGAATTGTTATTTGGGAGAAATCGGGTTTTGAAGAATTTCGATTTTTCCTGGGGAGGTCTCTGGGTATTATTTTCCCGCGCTGTAAAGTTCAGGAGGAACCTGGATGCCTGGTGATTAGACCAGAGATAGAGATTTATGTGCGAGGAGTTAATGCCGCACTTACATTGAATCAGAGATAGAGATTTATGTAAGATGTTTGAATGCCGCACTTACATTGAATGCAGTTGTTACCAGTACGTTAGGATGACTGTACTACATATTCTAATTATGGAAGTATTTTGTACTATTGTTACTGATGTCCAGGACTAAGCTGTCGATATTATATGTATGGAACTGTGACCCAGAGTTCTGTCAAGTTATTCATTTGCGTACGTACTGTCTTGAGTGTCAGTCCAAGTTATACACCAAACATTATACAGTAGGATGCTTACGAAATCTATCCCGTAACATTTGGACCTTGCTGATGATGCTTAAACTAATTATCCCCCTGGAACCTATACATTAAACATTTGCCTCTTGACACCACCTATTGCAACAGTGGTGGTTCCCAGTGATTTATATAATTAACCGCATTTTTAGCGGTAATATTTGGTGGCACATAGAAAAAGCTTTGCAACACCGCTACGAGAAAAAAAAAACACAAAGTATAAATTTACTTGTGATACCTCCTACCTTGTAATGTGCTAACGTATCGCTGCTATTATCTGTCAATTTAGACTCTTAATGCAGGCAACTATGCCACGTTAACTGGTAAGTCAAACACTAGAAAAAAATCTACTTTTACTAACAGTAGAGATAAATTTATATTAAAACAATTTAAAAGAAAAAAAATGTTCCCCTAAAATTTTAATTCTCCGCAACAAAACTCCGCCCTCTGAAGTCAGTTTATGAGAAGAGACGTTGTTAACTAAACTTAAAAGTAAGAACAAGGCGTCTTTAGCTAAGCTCAACTCTAGTAACTTCAAAATCTTAGTTTGCCCTCTTGTGGTTACCGCTGCCACAATCGGCTCCTTTGGTCTCCCAACAAACACGTATCTACATCCCAGGATAACTGGGTACATCGGATCATCCATTTTGGCCGCTTTACTAACACCTCTGACAAAATCAGAGTGTATTTCTACCAGTGCGATAGGAAGCGTCCTGGGTGCATCACTCTTGAAAACTCCACTTAGTTTGACGGTTTCCTCTGTCTCCTGACCGGGTTTGACTAGGTGCCTAGCGACAATACAATCAAAACTTAATCCAGTGTCAAAGAGACAAGTAGTTGAGGTACCATTCAAAATTACAGTTCCTCGCGTTGAGGGTCTGTCCCCCTCAGGTTGAGAATCACTGACATTGACCCTTCCTTGCGAGGCTGTATGCAAACATCCGATGCGGTTAGGCCCGGTCTGTTTGCCATGATCAGACGTCCCTGGTGTAGGGGTCTTCCTTTTCCTTGACCTTGGTGGCCGTGCTGCCACGTAGGCTTGGTGGGTTGATCAGAATTGTTATTTGGGAGAAATCGGGTTTTGAAGAATTTCGATTTTTTCCTGGGGAGGTCTCTGGGTATTATTTTCTCGTTTGTTATACTGCTGAGAGGAATTGGAAGAATATGATGACTGCTCTAGATTTTGTTTTCGAGATGGCTCATCTGCGGGTTTACGTTTAGTGCTGGGAAGTTCGGCCATTGCATTGGTATAGCGTTCTGCCTTATTGAGGATGTCCTCAAGCCTGACTGCGCCCTGTTCAGCCAAAAATCTACGGGTTTCGTTTGACAAAGTTGACTTTATCTGTTCCACAAGAACAAGTTCAAGAAGTCCTTCTTATGTAAGGGGAAATTCTGATAATTCAATGCACTTTGTCAAATAGCCCGTGAGACGTGAAGAGAACTGGGGAAATGTCTCCGTGCTCTCTTTTCGGCTGTTTCTGAACATTTGCAGAAATTTTCGGGCGGTCATCTCAAACCGCTCTAGCAAGGCCTTTTTTAGCATGTCGTAATCATGTTGGTTGGTTCCCAGCTTAGTATATACGTCAAAAGCATTACCTTTCAACGCAGTTGAGAGTTTAAGACTCCAACGGAAACTCTCTAACCCATACAGATTTGCGAGCCTCTCAAATTTCTCTAGGAAGGTGTCTATTTTCTCATTGGGGCTAGGGAAAGACTGTAACGTAAAAGACATCGCAGTTAATTGGGCAGATTGAGTGCTGGAGAGATCCGTTGACTCAGACTGGGGCGAAGACGGCTCTCCATTATTTGAAGTAGAAGCGCCCCGACTCTCTAAAGCCTTAAGCGCCAGTTCGTGCGGTCTCTCCCTCTCTCTCTGTCTCTCCTCACGTTGTCTCTCCTTCTCTCTTTCCATGCAGGCTTCCATCTCTGCCTCGATTTTCTTCTGCTCCAATAGCTCTGCTCTATCCTGTGCTTCTTTCCTCTCTGCTTTCTCTTGCTCGGCGTCATACCTTTCAAGTTCCGTGTTTACAAACACGTTCGCGGCTTCTCCTTCTAATCCTGAGTCCTTCTCCTCCTGTCTCAAAATGGATCTCATCCTAATTCTTTCTGCCATGACCAAGAACTGGATGCTTCTAAGACTAGAGTATAGTAAGAAGAAATAAGGGGGGAAAAACTCAAAGCCGCTTGTTAACTCTTTGACTCCAGACCAACGCTCTGAGCGTTGCAAAATTCAACGCGCCGTGCCAGAGCAACGCTCACAGCGTGGTTTTTAGTTTATCACGAATAAACCCTAAAAATCGTCCGTTTTATGCAATTCATATATTAAAACTCATAGAATGACTTCCGCTACTATTTAAATAACTAATTTGACTGTAGTTAATAAGCACATGTGCGTATTTTGACGTTATTATTACAATTTTTGTGAAGATTTGCGTTTTTTGTTGTTATTGCTAGAGAAATATGTCATGCTTTATATTTACATTTTCTAAGTCTTCTAAGCAAATAATTGTGTCAAACTACTTTGAAACATTGCTGACATTGATGATGATTGTTTGGTAGTCACAGTTTGTTGTCAAAATATGGAATCTGTGCAGAAAAGCTAGACATACTAGATTTAGTTGATGAGTGGGCGTAGTCATATTCTGGCCGATCAAAAAGCAACAAAACTAGACCTACCGTAACATCTAATCACTAGTTCTTGGTAGAAGATGAATCTAGGGATACTATTAAAACATTAAACAGGAGTAAAAAAGTTTTTATATGACGTTATTTTTCTTTATTTGTTTGAAAATTACGTAATGCACGATTGCATAATTTATTTTTTTCTTACAAAGGACCACAGAAAAACTGGTGTGAATAACATTAAATGCACTAATTATGGCCATAAGCATGTTTTTTTTTTTACTTTTTATATGGATTAACTTGACGTTTTAAGACTAAAAAGAAAGTTTTATTGTCTACAACAGTAATTTGTCTTTGGTAAGATCTATTCTAGTCAACTTTTTTGCGTTTTTTAGTTTTACATGCAAAATGTTTTAAGTATACCGAACATACTTGTGTTAATACTACCAAAGATATTATATATTTCAATTCTCTATCAATTTCCCTACAGTTTTGGTATATAATAAATTCATGTTCAAAGGAAAATTCACACAACAAATTTAGACTGAAAGATGAACACTTCACTCTATAAAATTCTGCCCACAAAAAAGTCTGGCACAGCGTGCAAAATAACTCTGGAATGAAAGAGTTAAGTCATATTCGAAGTTAGAGTTGGGTGTTAAGGATTTTGGTGTACGGGGCTGGAGTTTGTTAGTAAGTAGGTTAAGGTCATAAGATACATGACGTGTATATACATGTGTGTGGGTAGAGAAAGGTGTAACTCTGTTTAGAGTGTATTATTATTTAAGTATGCAAGCTTGGAATGTTACATTTAAAAGTTCACTGTTAGAAGCACGTAGAGTATGGTTGAAGATTACTCAGGGGCGTTCATGTGTGAATTGAGGTGTACAGGACATGAGAAAAACGTGCGGTGTGAATGAAGTTAGGATACTTGTCAGAAAAGTATACTGAGTTGTTGAGGGGAGTCTGTGGCCATCCGTCGTGGGAGACGGTCAGTGTTTTCTAGAGTATGTGAATAGTGTCTGTTATTTTGATTATGACATATTGGATGTGACGCGATGATGTTTCGCGTAAGGTGTATTTACAAGGCCTTTATATATTATTATTTATAAGCGCGTTGTGGTTTTCCCGCGCTGTAAAGTTCATTAGGAACTTGGATGCCTGGTGATTATACCAGATGTAGAGATATATGTGCGAGGAGTGAATGCCGCACTTTGGATTAAAAGACAAGTCGTTTTCCCGTGTCAGAAGGAGGTCTATGGTAAGAACATTATATGTTATTGTTTTAATGCGCGTTGTGTTTTTTCCCGCGCCAATAGGAGGTCTACGTTATAAGACCCTGGCTGTTTCAGTGTTTGAAAGCCTAATAGGAGCTTTGATAGAAAGCTTGTGTGTATCGACACTATAAGCGCGTCGTGGTTTTCCCGCGCTGTAAAGTTCAGGAGGAACTTGGATGCCTGGTGATTAGACCAGAGATAGAGATTTATGTGCGAGGAGTTAATGCCGCACTTACATTGAATCAGAGATAGAGATTTATGTGGGAGGGGTGAATGCCGCACGTACATTGAATGCAGTTGTTACCAGTACGTTAGGATGACTGTACTACATATTCTAATTATGGAAGTATTTTGTACTATTGTTACTGATGTCCAGGACTAAGCTGTCGATATTATATGTATGGAACTGTGACCCAGACTTCTGTCAAGTTATTCATTTGCGTACGTACTGTCTTGAGTGTCAGTCCAAGTTATACACCAAACATTATACAGTAGGATGCTTACGAAATCTATCCCATAACATTTGGACCTTGCTGATGATGTTTAAACTAATTATCCCCCTGGAACCTATACATTAAACATTTGCCTCTTGACACCACCTATTGCAACAGTGGTGGTTCCCAGTGATTTATATAATTAACCGCATTTTTAGCGGTAATATTTGGTGGCACATAGAAAAAGCTTTGCAACACCGCTACGAGAAAAAAAAAACACAAAGTATAAATTTACTTCTGATACCTCCTACCTTGTAATGTGCTAACTTATCGCTGCTATTATCTGTCAATTTAGACTCTTAATGCAGGCGACTATGCCACGTTAACTGGTAAGTCAAACACTAGACAAAAATCTACTTTTACTAACAGTAGAGATAAATTTATATTAAAACAATTTAAAGGAAAAAAAAATGTTCCCCTAAAATTTTAATTCTCCGCCACAAAACTCCGCCCTCTGAAGTCAGTTTATGAGAAGAGACGTTGTTAACTAGACTTAAAAGTAAGAACAAGGCGTCTTTAGCTAAGCTCAACTCTAGTAACTTCAAAATCTTAGTTTGCCCTCTTGTGGTTACCGCTGCCACAATCGGCTCCTTTGGTCTCCCAACAAACACGTATCTACATCCCAGGATAACTCGGTACATCGGATCATCCATTTTGGCCGCTTTACTAACACCTCTGACAAAATCAGAGTGTATTTCTACCAGTGCGATAGGAAGCGTCCTGGGTGCATCACTCTTGAAAACTCCACTTAGTTTGACGGTTTCCTCTGTCTCCTGACCGGGTTTGACTAGGTGCCTAGCGACAATACAATCAAAACTTAATCCAGTGTCAAAAAGACAAGTAGTTGAGGTACCATTCAAAATTACAGTTCCTCGCGTTCAGGGTCTGTCCCCCTCAGGTTGAGAATTACTGACATTGACTCTTCCTTGCGAGGCTGTATGCAAACATCCGATGCGGTTAGGCCCGGTCTGTTTGCCATGATCAGACGTCCCTGGTGTAGGGGTCTTCCTTTTCCTTGATCTTGGTGGCCGCGCTGCCACGTAGGCTTGGTGGGTTGATCAGAATTGTTATTTGGGAGAAATCGGGTTTTGAAGAATTTCGATTTTTCCTGGGGAGGTCTCTGGGTATTATTTTCCCGCGCTGTAAAGTTCAGAAGAACTTGGATGCCTGGTGATTAGACCAGAGATAGAGATTTATGTGCGAGGAGTTAATGCGGCACTTACATTGAATCAGAGATAGAGATTTATGTGGGAGGGGTGAATGCCGCACTTACATTGAATGCAGTTGTTACCAGTACGTTAGGATGACTGTACTACATATTCTAATTATGGAAGTATTTTGTACTATTGTTACTGATGTCCAGGACTAAGCTGTCGATATTATATGTATGGAACTGTGACCCAGACTTCTGTCAAGTTATTCATTTGCGTACGTACTGTCTTGAGTGTCAGTCCAAGTTATACACCAAACATTATACAGTAGGATGCTTACGAAATCTATCCCGTAACATTTGGACCTTGCTGATGATGCTTAAACTAATTATCCCCCTGGAACCTATACATTAAACATTTGCCTCTTGACACCACCTATTGCAACAGTGGTGGTTCCCAGTGATTTATATAATTAACCGCATTTTTAGCGGTAATATTTGGTGGCACATAGAAAAAGCTTTGCAACACCGCTACGAGAAAAAAAAACACAAAGTATAAATTTACTTCTGATACCTCCTACCTTGTAATGTGCTAACTTATCGCTGCTATTATCTGTCAATTTAGACTCTTAATGCAGGCGACTATGCCACGTTAACTGGTAAGTCAAACACTAGAAAAAAATCTACTTTTACTAACAGTAGAGATAAATTTATATTAAAACAATTTACAGGAAAAAAAATGTTCCCCTAAAATTTTAATTCTCCGCCACAAAACTCCGCCCTCTGAAGTCAGTTTATGAGAAGAGACGTTGTTAACTAGACTTAAAAGTAAGAACAAGGCGTCTTTAGCTAAGCTCAACTCTAGTAACTTCAAAATCTTAGTTTTCCCTCTTGTGGTTACCGCTGCCACAATCGGCTCCTTTGGTCTCCCAACAAACACGTATCTACATCCAAGGATAACTCGGTACATCGGATCATCCATTTTGGCCGCTTTACTAACACCTCTGACAAAATCAGAGTGTATTTCTACCAGTGCGATAGGAAGCGTCCTGGGTGCATCACTCTTGAAAACTCCACTTAGTTTGACGGTTTCCTCTGTCTCCTGACCGGGTTAGACTAGGTGCCTAGCGACAATACAATCAAAACTTAATCCAGTGTCAAAAAGACAAGTAGTTGAGGTACCATTCAAAATTACAGTTCCTCGCGTTGAGGGTCTGTCCCCCTCAGGTTGAGAATCACTGACATTGACTCTTCCTTGCGAGGCTGTATGCAAACATCCGATGCGGTTAGGCCCGGTCTGTTTGCCATGATCAGACGTCCCTGGTGTAGGGGTCTTCCTTTTCCTTGACCTTGGTGGCCGCGCTGCCACGTAGGCTTGGTGGGTTGATCAGAATTGTTATTTGGGAGAAATCGGGTTTTGAAGAATTTCGATTTTTCCTGGGGAGGTCTCTGGGTATTATTTTCCCGCGCTGTAAAGTTCAGGAGGAACTTGGATGTCTGGTGATTAGACCAGAGATAGAGATTTATGTGCGAGGAGTTAATGCCGCACTTACATTGAATCAGAGATAGAGATTTATGTGGGAGGGGGGAATGCCGCACTTATATTGAATGCAGTTGTTACCAGTACGTTAGGATGACTGTACTACATATTCTAATTATGGAAGTATTTTGTACTATTGTTACTGATGTCCAGGACTAAGCTGTCGATATTATATGTATGGAACTGTGACCAAGACTTCTGTCAAGTTATTCATTTGCGTACGTACTGTCTTGAGTGTCAGTCCAAGTTATACACCAAACATTATACAGTAGGATGCTTACGAAATCTATCCCGTAACATTTGGACCTTGCTGATGATGCTTAAACTAATTATCCCCCTGGAACCTATACATTAAACATTTGCCTCTTGACACCACCTATTGCAACAGTGGTGGTTCCCAGTGATTTATATAATTAACCGCATTTTTAGCGGTAATATTTGGTGGCACATAGAAAAAGCTTTGCAACACCGCTACGAGAAAAAAAAACACAAAGTATAAATTTACTTCTGATACCTCCTACCTTGTAATGTGCTAACTTATCGCTGCTATTATCTGTCAATTTAGACTCTTAATGCAGGCGACTATGCCACGTTAACTGGTAAGTCAAACACTAGAAAAAAATCTACTTTTACTAACAGTAGAGATAAATTTATATTAAAACAATTTAAAGGAAAAAAAAATGTTCCCCTAAAATTTTAATTCTCCGCCACAAAACTCCGCCCTCTGAAGTCAGTTTATGAGAAGAGACGTTGTTAACTAGACTTAAAAGTAAGAACAAGGCGTCTTTAGCTAAGCTCAACTCTAGTAACTTCAAAATCTTAGTTTGCCCTCTTGTGGTTACCGCTGCCACAATCGGCTCCTTTGGTCTCCCAACAAACACGTATCTACATCCCAGGATAACTGGGTACATCGGATCATCCATTTTGGCCGCTTTACTAACACCTCTGACAAAATCAGAGTGTATTTCTACCAGTGCGATAGGAAGCGTCCTGGGTGCATCACTCTTGAAAACTCCACTTAGTTTGACGGTTTCATCTGTCTCCTGACCGGGTTTGACTAGGTGCCTAGCGACAATACAATCAAAACTTAATCCAGTGTCAAAAAGACAAGTAGTTGAGGTACCATTCAAAATTACAGTTCCTCGCGTTGAGGGTCTGTCCCCCTCAGGTTGAGAATCACTGACATTGACTCTTCCTTGCGAGGCTGTATGCAAACATCCGATGCGGTTAGGCCCCGTCTGTTTGCCGTGATCAGACGTCCCTGGTGTAGGGGTCTTCCTTTTCCTTGATCTTGGTGGCCGCGCTGCCACGTAGGCTTGGTGGGTTGATCAGAATTGTTATTTGGGAGAAATCGGGTTTTGAAGAATTTCGATTTTTCCTGGGGAGGTCTCTGGGTATTATTTTCCCGCGCTGTAAAGTTCAGAAGAACTTGGATGCCTGGTGATTAGACCAGAGATAGAGATTTATGTGCGAGGAGTTAATGCCGCACTTACATTGAATCAGAGATAGAGATTTATGTGGGAAGGGTGAATGCCGCACTTACATTGAATGCAGTTGTTACCAGTACGTTAGGATGACTGTACTACATATTCTAATTATGGAAGTATTTTGTACTATTGTTACTGATGTCCAGGACTAAGCTGTCGATATTATATGTATGGAACTGTGACCAAGACTTCTGTCAAGTTATTCATTCGCGTACGTACTGTCTTGAGTGTCAGTCCAAGTTATAACACCAAACATTATACAGTAGGATGCTTACGAAATCTATCCCGTAACATTTGGACCTTGCTGATGATGCTTAAACTAATTATCCCCCTGGAACCTATACATTAAACATTTGCCTCTTGACACCACCTATTGCAACAGTGGTGGTTCCCAGTGATTTATATAATTAACCGCATTTTTAGCGGTAATATTTGGTGGCACATAGAAAAAGCTTTGCAACACCGCTACGAGAAAAAAAAACACAAAGTATAAATTTAATTCTGATACCTCCTACCTTGTAATGTGCTAACTTATCGCTGCTATTATCTGTCAATTTAGACTCTTAATGCAGGCGACTATGCCACGTTAACTGGTAAGTCAAACACTAGAAAAAAATCTACTTTTACTAACAGTAGAGATAAATTTATATTAAAACAATTTAAAGGAAAAAAAATGTTCCCGTAAAATTTTAATTCTCCGCCACAAAACTCCGGCCTCTGAAGTCAGTTTATGAGAAGAGACGTTGTTAACTAGACTTAAAAGTAAGAACAAGGCGTCTTTAGCTAAGCTCAACTCTAGTAACTTCAAAATCTTTGTTTGCCCTCTTGTGGTTACCGCTGCCACAATCGGCTCCTTTGGTCTCCCAACAAACACGTATCTACATCCCAGGATAACTCGGTACATCGGATCATCCATTTTGGCCGCTTTACTAACACCTCTGACAAAATCAGAGTGTATTTCTACCAGTGCGATAGGAAGCGTCCTGGGTGCATCACTCTTGAAAACTCCACTTAGTTTGACGGTTTCCTCTGTCTCCTGACCGGGTTTGACTAGGTGCCTAGCGACAATACAATCAAAACTTAATCCAGTGTCAAAAAGACAAGTAGTTGAGGTACCATTCAAAATTACAGTTCCTCGCGTTGAGGGTCTGTCCCCCTCAGGTTGAGAATCACTGACATTGACTCTTCCTTGCGAGGCTGTATGCAAACATCCGATGCGGTTAGGCCCCGTCTGTTTGCCGTGATCAGACGTCCCTGGTGTAGGGGTCTTCCTTTTCCTTGATCTTGGTGGCCGCGCTGCCACGTAGGCTTGGTGGGTTGATCAGAATTGTTATTTGGGAGAAATCGGGTTTTGAAGAATTTCGATTTTTCCTGGGGAGGTCTCTGGGTATTATTTTCTCGTTTGTTATACTGCTGAGAGGAATTGGAAGAATATGATGACTGCTGTAGATTTTGTTTTCGAGATGGCTCATCTGCGGGTTTACGTTTAGTGCTGGGAAGTTCGGCCATTGCATTGGTATAGCGTTCTGCCTTATTGAGGATGTCCTCAAGCCTGACTGCGCCCTGTTCAGCCAAAAATCTACGGGTTTCGTTTGACAAAGTTGACTTTATCTGTTCCACAAGAACAAGTTCAAGAAGTCCTCTTATGTAAGTGGACATTCTGATAATTCAATGCACTTTGTCAAATAGCCCGTGAGACGTGAAGAGAACTGGGGAAATGTCTCCGTGCTCTCTTTTCGGCTGTTTCTGAACATTTGCAGAAATTTTCGGGCGGTCATCTCAAACCGCTCTAGCAAGGCCTTTTTTAGCATGTCGTAATCATGTTGGTTGGTTCCCAGCTTAGTATATACGTCAAAAGCATTACCTTTCAACGCAGTTGAGAGTTTAAGACTCCAACGGAAACTCTCTAACCCATACAGATTTGCGAGCCTCTCAAATTTCTCTAGGAAGGTGTCTATTTTCTCACTGGGGCTAGGGAAAGACTCTAACGTAAAAGACATCGCAGTTAATTGGGCAGATTGAGTGCTGGAGAGATCCGTTGACTCAGACTGGGGCGAAGACAGCTCTCCATTATTTGAAGTAGAAGCGCCCCGACTCTCTAAAGCCTTAAGCGCCAGTTCGTGCGGTCTCTCCCTCTCTCTCTCTCCTCACGTTGTCTCTCCTTCTCTCTTTCCATGCAGGCTTCCATCTCTGCCCCGATTTTCTTCTGCTCCAATAGCTCTGCTCTATCCTGTGCTTCTTTCCTCTCTGCTCTCTCTTGCTCCGCGTCATACCTTTCAAGTTCCGTGTTTACAAACACGTTCGCGGCTTCTCCTTCTAATCCTGAGTCCTTCTCCTCCTGTCTCAAAATGGATCTCATCCTAATTCTTTCTGCCATGACCAAGAACTGGATGCTTCTTAGACTAGAGTATAGTAAGAAGAAATAAGGGGGGAAAAACTCAAAGCCGCTTGTTAAGTCATATTCGAAGTTAGAGTTAGGTGTTAAGGATTTTGGTGTACGGGGCTGGAGTTTGTTAGTAAGTAGGTTAAGGTCATGAGATACATGACGTGTATATACATGTGTGTGGGTAGAGAAAGGTGTAACTCTGTTTAGAGTGTATTATTATTTAAGTATGCAAGCTTGGAATGTTACATTTAAAAGTTCACTGTTAGAAGCACGTAGAGTATGGTTGAAGATTACTCAGGGGCGTTCATGTGTGAATTGAGGTGTACAGGACATGAGAAAAACGTGCGGTGTGAATGAAGTTAGGATACTTGTCAGAAAAGTATACTGAGTTGTTGAGGGGAGTCTGTGGCCATCCGTCGTGGGAGACGGTCAGTGTTTTCTAGAGTATGTGAATAGTGTCTGTTATTTTGATTATGACATATTGGATGTGACGCGATGATGTTTCGCGTAAGGTGTATTTACAAGGCCTTTATATATTATTATTTATAAGCGCGTTGTGGTTTTCCCGCGCTGTAAAGTTCATTAGGAACTTGGATGCCTGGTGATTATACCAGAGGTAGAGATATATGTGCGAGGAGTGAATGCCGCACTTTGGATTAAAAGAAAGGTCGTTTTCCCGTGTCAGAAGGAGGTCTATGGTAAGACCATTATATGTTATTGTTTTAATGCGCGTTGTGTTTTTTCCCGCGCCAATAGGAGGTCTACGTTATAAGACCCTGGCTGTTTCGGTGTTTGGAAGCCTAATAGGAGCTTTGATAGAAAGCTTGTGTGTATCGGCACGATAAGCGCGTCGTGGTTTTCCCGCGCTGTAAAGTTCAGGAGGAAATTGGATGCCTGGTGATTAGACCAGAGATAGAGATTTATGTGCGAGGAGTTAATGCCGCACTTACATTGAATCAGAGATAGAGATTTATGTGGGAGGGGTGAATGCCGCACGTACATTGAATGCAGTTGTTACCAGTACGTTAGGATGACTGTACTACATATTCTAATTATGGAAGTATTTTGTGCTATTGTTACTGATGTCCAGGACTAAGCTGTCGATATTATATGTATGGAACTGTGACCCAGACTTCTGTCAAGTTATTCATTTGCGTACGTACTGTCTTGAGTGTCAGTCCAAGTTATACACCAAACATTATACAGTAGGATGCTTACGAAATCTATCCCATAACATTTGGACCTTGCTGATGATGTTTAAACTAATTATCCCCCTGGAACCTATACATTAAACATTTGCCTCTTGACACCACCTATTGCAACAGTGGTGGTTCCCAGTAATTTATATAATTAACCGCATTTTTTTTTCATTTTGCGGTTATATTTGGTGGCACATAGAAAAAGCTTTGCAACACCGCTACGAGAAAAAAAAACACAAAGTATAAATTAACTTGTGATACCTCCTACCTTGTAATGTGCTAACTTATCGCTGCTATTATCTGTCAATTTAGACTCTTAATGCAGGCGACTATGCCACGTTAACTGGTAAGTCAAACACTAGAAAAAAATCTACTTTTACTAACAGTAGAGATAAATTGATATTAAAACAATTTAAAGGAAAAAAAAATGTTCCCCTAAAATTTTAATTCTCCGCCACAAAACTCCGCCCTCTGAAGTCAGTTTATGAGAAGAGACGTTGTTAACTAGACTTAAAAGTAAGAACAAGGCGTCTTTAGCTAAGCTCAACTCTAGTAACTTCAAAAAATACCTTTGTGACTGTAAAACAATCACGCGATCCCAGCAAATCTTATAAAAATTGTTTTTAATTTTCTCTGCCAGAGAATAAAAAAAGTAACGAATTTTTTTTTTTCCTTCTGAGATGATAGGAAACTCTTTACAGAGCGATACAACAGGAAGCAATCTGATCATCAGAAGAAGTCCCCCCGTCCGACAAGTGTTTCGGCCCTATATACTTCTTTACACTCTAAGGGGGGCGGGCCCACTTGGGTCATGACTCCCAGGCGTCTCAGCTTCCTGTTGTCTTGCATCGAAAATGAACCCATTTCACTTATGGTAGCAACTTTAAATTCCACAACTCCGCCAGCCGTGGAGGCAATTGTGAAAGTAACAAAGAGAAGACAAATTATTGCGTTCGTTCCGTCGCACACACTGAGACACCAGCGCGAAGTCAACGAGTCGCCACTGCGCGTTCCCCACTGGACTTTTGATACTGACACCCCTTATAGTATACACCGCTTGTCGCCCCTGAGTCGCAGCCCGTTCACTAGTCCACCACAAACCTCAGCGTATTGTGGACTTAGAAAAATTCCTGGTGTTTTCTGTACCGCAGCGTTTATTGTTACGATCTCCATTCCCCATTGCGGTTGTTCCACAGCCAGCCTGATGCCTTTTCGGCAGTTTCACTAAGCCTCTTCAGGGCCCTTGTTCTCGACTGTCCCCTCAGCCCCAACAGTTTCAATAGATCATACACTGATGCAGCCACAAGCCCTCTTGCGCCCACTTCAACAGCCATGACCCTTGCAGTGAACCCATCGTGTCTCAGATCCGCGGCCAGATCACTATACTTGGCCGCTTTGAACGAATGTTGCTCATCTAATCTGGATTCAAATGGCACGGTCAGTTCAATCAGTATGACCTGAAGCGTTGCTGCAGAATGAAGCACTATATCCGGCCGTCTCCGCGATTTTCGGATACTCTCTGGATATGCCCCTCGTCCAGGTAGGTCTACCGCCATCTCCCAATCATTTGCACAATCAAGAAGAGATGGTAAACTGCTACCAGGTTTATTCGGTTTGGTGTGTGCTGACTTTCCTGCCCTCAGAAAGTATGTGTTTGCGGTGTCTGGCCGGACTTTGCTATTCGCCTTCATTCTTGCCAGATCTATTGTCGCAGCAAGCTCATTTAGCACTTTGTTATGGCGCCAAGTGTATCGCCCTTGCCCTAATGACACCTTACACGCTGAGAGCACGTGTTCAAGTGTCTGCCTCCCCTGGCACAGGGGGCACTGCTCATCATCCGACTTTCCCCATTTCACAAGGTTGGTGGCCGATGGCAGCAGGTCATACAGTGATCTGACAACGAAGCTGAGCCTAAGAGGTGCCATATGCCATATATCATTCCATGTCAAGGACCTCTGCAGGGCTCCTTCCCATGTAGTCCATTGGCCTTGTTGGACCTGCTGCACTGCTTTTTGCAACCTCTTATCATTCTCAGCTTCTCGTATCTCCTGAACTACCATGTCTCTGCGCTCCCTGCTTGATGCCTTGGACCACCAGCGGATGTCTCCATGACCAAATCCCCGTCTATTCGTTTGTGTGTATCCGATTACCTCCCTCAGTTTGAGTGACTCTTGGGCAGCATCAACAGCTTCTTCCACTTTCCACTTCCATCCCGTTTTCAGTGTGGGCTGAATGGACTTAACCACGTCATCAGCTGACTCGCGTAGCATCATTGCAAGCCTTGCCTTTCCAACTTTGTACTCTTCAACAACTGACTTGAAAGGAAGCAGAAGTTTTGACTTTTTGCAGTACAGTGCTACATCTGACAGACCTGGTGGTACTCCTAGCCATTTTCTCATGAACTTGTTGACCTTCTGCTCTATGGCTTCCACTGTACTTGTGCTTATTTCATATATAAGCAGTGGCCACAGCAACTTTGGTATCAACATGAACTGGAGGCACCACAGTTTGAACTTCCCCAGGAGTCTGCTTTGGTCTATGATCTGTAGCCCTCTGTCTGCCATTTCTATTGTCTGTTGCACTGCCTTTGAGTCTTTTAATGAGGCATCGTACACCCTGCCAAGACTTTTAACAGGTTCCTCAATGACAATAGGGATTCTTTGGTTGGAAACCGTGAATATGACCTCTGCTATCTTCCCTTTCCTGACTGATAGGCTTCTCGACTTCTTGGGTTTGAAGCTCATTCTGCACCAGCTGACTAGTTCATCCAGGCGTGCTAACATCCTCCGGGCCTGATGTTCATCTGATGTCAGAATTGTTGTGTCATCCATGAATGCTTTGAGCGGTGGCATGAGACACATTCCATCGAGCTTTGGACCTATAGCCATTCCTTCAGCCGCATTGAGGATTACCTGCATAGCCATCACGAATAGTATCGGAGAGATGGTACATCCCATCGCAATTCCAACTTCAAGGCCAATCCACTTCGTTGTGTACTCTCTGGTTGAAAATCTGACAGCAAACCCTGCGAAATACAGCTTCAGCATTGCTGCAATCTCTTGTGAGAACATGATACATTTCTAGGGCCTGCCACAACATCTGGTGTGGAACGGATCCATAAGCATTCGCTAAATCCAACCAGATTACATGGAGGTTTGTTCTGTCAGACTTTGCCTTTTGGATTGCTTCCCATATCATTGTGGCATGCTCTAGACATCCTGGTGTACCTGGGATACCTCCTTTCTGAATGGTAGTGTCAATGTACCCATTTGCCAGGAGGTATGTAGTGAGTCTTTTCGCCATCACTGAGAAGAATATCTTCCCTTCCACATTGAGTAGTGAGATTGGCCTGAACTGACTGATGTCTGTGGAATTTTGCTCCTTCGGGATGTAGACTCCGTTCGCCTTTCTCCATTCCTTGCTTACAAGCTGGGTTTTCCACGCACTCTTCAGTAAACGAAGCAGTCGTTTGAGCACCTCAGGGCATCTCTTATACACCACATATGGAACACCATTAGGACCTGGAGCTGACTTGCATCGAGCTTTCTGGACAATGCTTTCTACCTCTTGCACCGTTGGGGGCTTGGTGTTAAATTCAGCTCCTGGCTTACTCGGCCATTTAAGGCCTGCCATGCTGCTGAGCGGCTCATCTTTGCGACCATCTGAATATGTCATTCCAAGGTGTTCTTCCAGGTCTTCTTTCCTGATGTTTAGCGTACCCGACCGTGGCTGCTCAAACAGCTCTTTGGCAAACTTGAAGGGCTCCCTGAAGAATCTTTCCCTATCCATTCGAGTCTTCCTTTTCTTCCTGCACAACCTTTCTGCTCTACAAAGGGCATTATGTTGGCCTTTCAGGTGCTCCCAAACCTGTCGTAACCCTTCCTTCTCTGCGGCAACTGCATTTTTGAACAGTTTTCGGGCATGCTTCTTCTGTTTTCTGATTTCTTCTATTTTAATTTGTCTTCTGCTTTTTCGTGGTGGGTTACTTTCCCTTGCCTCCCTCACTCCGAACACTTTGCGACAGTGCAGATATATTATGTCGCCGAAGATTTCCAGCTTCTTCTCCAAAGTTATCTGCTTCAGGTTGTTATCCAACTCTTTTGCCAAGGCTTCGTCCAGCTGTTCCCAAAGCCCTTTTGCACTGGCGGGTGGAAACTTGATTGCATCTCTCTTCCCGTCCAAGAAGTGTGTGAGATCATCATCAGGCAGATCAACTTGAATGTACTCAGCACTGTGGATTGACTCCTGGCTGCGTTCTTCTAACGTCTTATCCGTCGAGACAGAGCGCTGTTGATCTCCCCCTGATGACCTCCCACACCCCTTTTTCGTTCTGTGGATTTTCATTCCTCTCTGAGTAGAGAATTCCCTACCACAGGCACATGGAAACTCCAGCCGTTGTTCAGAGCTCGAAGTCCGTGTAACGGGTCTGGTCGATTCCAATGAGGCGCCTGTGGATTCATCATTCTCCCCCCCTTTCGGTGAATCCTGGGGGCATCTATCGTTTTTGGGTTCTATAGCAATTGAATACAGCTTACGCGGTGCTAACCCGGTCAGCCGGTTTCTAGTCTTTCCCAGTGTCATCTGTCTTTCCAGAAGTCAATCGGTCTTTTCCCGATTGTCACTGGTTTGACCATGTAACTATGATAGGAAACTCTTTACAGAGCGATACAACAGGAAGCAATCTGATCATCAGAAGAAGTCCCCCCGTCCGACAAGTGTTTCGGCCCTATATACTTCTTTACACTCTAAGGGGGGCGGGCCCACTTGGGTCATGACTCCCAAGCGTCTCAGCTTCCTGTTGTCTTGCATCGAAAATGAACCCATTTCACTTATGGTAGCAACTTTAAATTCCACAACTCCGCCAGCCGTGGAGGCAATTGTGAAAGTAACAAAGAGAAGACAAATTATTCCGTTCGTTCCGTCGCACACACTGAGACACCAGCGCGAAGTCAACGAGTCGCCACTGCGCGTTCCCCAAGGACTTTTGATACTGACACCCCTTATAGTATACACCGCTTGTCGCCCCTGAGTCGCAGCCCGTTCACTAGTCCACCACAAACCTCAGCGTATTGTGGACTTAGAAAAATTCCTGGTGTTTTCTGTACCGCAGCGTTTATTGTTACGATCTCCATTCCCCATTGCGGTTGTTCCACAGCCAGCCTGATTCCTTTTCGGCAGTTTCACTAAGCCTCTTCAGGGCCCTTGTTCTCGACTGTCCCCTCAGCCCCAACAGTTTCAATAGATCATACACTGATGCAGCCACAAGCCCTCTTGCGCCCACTCAACAGCCATGACCCTTGCAGTGAACCCATCGTGTCTCAGATCCGCGGCCAGATCACTATACTTGGCCGCTTTGAACGAATGTTGCTCATCTAATCTGGATTCAAATGGCACGGTCAGTTCAATCAGTATGACCTGAAGCGTTGCTGCAGAATGAAGCACTATATCCGGCCGTCTCCGCGATTTTCGGATACTCTCTGGATATGCCCCTCGTCCAGGTAGGTCTACCGCCATCTCCCAATCATTTGCACAATCAAGAAGAGATGGTAAACTGCTACCAGGTTTATTCGGTTTGGGGTGTGCTGACTTTCCTGCCCTCAGAAAGTATGTGTTTGCGGTGTATGGCCGGACTTTGCTATTCGCCTTCATTCTTGCCAGATCTATTGTCGCAGCAAGCTCATTTAGCACTTTGTTATGGCGCCAAGTGTATCGCCCTTGCCCTAATGACACCTTACACGCTGAGAGCACGTGTTCAAGTGTCTGCCTCCCCTGGCACAGGGGGCACTGCTCATCATCCGACTTTCCCCATTTCACAAGGTTGGTGGCCGATGGCAGCAGGTCATACAGTGATCTGACAACGAAGCTGAGCCTAAGAGGTGCCATATGCCATATATCATTCCATGTCAAGGACCTCTGCAGGGCTCCTTCCCATGTAGTCCGTTGGCCTTGTTGGACCTGCTGCACTGCTTTTTGCAACCTCTTATCATTCTCAGCTTCTCGTATCTCCTGAACTACCATGCCTCTGCGCTCCCTGCTTGATGCCTTGGACCACCAGCGGATGTCTCCATGACCAAATCCCCGTCTATTCGTTTGTGTGTATCCGATTACCTCCCTCAGTTTGAGTGACTCTTGGGCAGCATCAACAGCTTCTTCCACTTTCCACTTCCTTCCCGTTTTCAGTGTGGGCTGAATGGACTTAACCACGTCATCAGCTGACTCGCTGTGGAAAGAAACAAATCCTGCAGTATGTTGTGTGGACGACCCAAATACTAAAAGGCGTTGTCTAGGGTTGTAATTTTTTTTATTTATTTCCCTAACTCACAAAGACAGATCATTCACACTCTATCTAGTTAGACCTTGACTTTAGATCAGACTCAAAAATACCAAAATCCCGGCGAGCCAGTCAATTATTGTTGTAAATTTATTTTGAGAGAAAGCGTCTTAGAAATAGTGGTCCCGTTTAGAGTGAAGAATGATGGTGAAGGCTCTGTGATAATAAGGGTTAGAAAGTAAATAGTTGCTTCACAGAGTGCTGGGGAGAGTAAGGACAAACTCTTTTACGACAATCTGTTTCTCTCAATCTACTCCTTAAACTCTCCTGGCTAAACACTTATTTGCCAGTTTCCAAACACACATGCGCTCACATCAATTTGGTGCTTTAAACACATGGACGCTACATGAATACAAACTATGTTAAACAAATATGGGTAATTTGGGCTTGGGTATTCCAACACAGTACTAACAGTTTTATTATGTTTATTTATCATTAAAATCAGTCACAATATATCATTTAATACAGGAAAAAAAATCATAAGTACAGAATAACAAGTAACAAGGTAGGGGGTGGTTACGAAGAGTGGTATCCAATTTGCCCTTCCCGCTTGTGATAGACAAAGATAAACCCAGTCCAAAGGTAGGTAGTTATCAGAAAATTAGATAATGTAACCCAACAGTAAGTTTTAATTACTCTGAAAAGAGATGTTACAATACTAGGTATGGGTGGTAGAAAAAAATCCTGTTATTCTCAATTGTTTTCCCTTTACTTAGCAAATGAAAAAGGGGCGGGGGGGGGGGGGGGTAAACAGAGTTAACAAAACTCCCTCTTAAAGAAAACAATGCAGGGAATACAGTAAAAGTATTTACCAGGTAGGCAAATTAAAATTGAGTTGCAAAATTAAATCTCATGTCATTCATGCACGCTTGTGATGGCCAGCACACATACGCTTACACACACTTACCGATCGTAGAATCTGGCATCCATAGAAAATACAAAATCATCCATTAAACACTCGACATAGGTCTTCTGTGTCCAGCCCCAGATTAGCAGGTTTATGCGTTAGTACAGTCCCGAAATCGCTGGAATGTGAAGCCTAAGTGTTCTTGGTTTTTATTATGTTAAAATGAAGGTTCTATGAGTTGGCACAGTCTTAGATACAGGTGGTGAATACGATGTGGTCTCATTGATTTGGCCGCTGAGGGTAATACTTCTTAACTCTTTAAGCCCCAATCGACTTTAAAGTGTCTCAGGGGTTAGACGCGCTTGGCCCAATCGACTTTAAAAAGGCTTTAGTATATGTGCCTCTGTTTGAGACTGTTTCTAATTATAACTACCCACAAACCACCCAAAACGTCATTTCCGACTGCAAGTATATTCTTTTAAATACCGCACGTGTTTAAGAGTGAACGTGTTTCTGTTTTGAGATATTTATTTTAGATTTTTAAAACGATTTTTTAAAGCGCATATCCTCCATTTTACCTTGAATAACTAATCAATTTTTTAAGCGCATATCCTCCATTTTACCTTGAATAACTAATCATTTTTCAATGAAAGCTTTTATACTTGTAGCACAAGAGTAAAGTACATCCAATTACCTTCAGTTTCATACACAAGAACAAAGTTATTTATGCATATGAACATTTTAAAAAATTATTTTCAAACAACAACAATAAAAACGCACTGGGTTGGCCATTTTTGCTTGGGCCAAACCCACTTTTTTGCTTGGGACTGAAAGAGTTAATGCGTGATGATAACAACTGACCGGTGAGGTGTGGTTTACTTCCAGGGTTTTAAAATCCAGTGAAGAAAATATGCACAGTCCGTGTTTGGAAGATTTCTATTTTCTTTCGCAGTAGAGCAGAAAAATAATACAAATATAGCTCTGGCAAAGTTCTTCTCCAGTTAATCTTAGTTTTTTTTTATGAGGCGTTAAATTGTTCTGTGGTTTTGCTTTCTTTCTGGAGAATTCAGTTAGCTGGTCCCACACCGGATCGCCACAATATTAAAATTTAAACTTTCTCATCAAAATATCTGGAGGGTTTTAAGAACCGAGTCTGCAGGACTCTAATACAATGTTTTTGCTGGGATGCAAAGGTTATGATCACCCTATATGAAAGATCACCCGCTTGCAAGTCACATTGATTACGGAAACAACAATTAATGTTCTGTTGTACCAATAAACGCCTTTAGGCGTAACGGAACAACGGATAATTTCTTGTTGCCCTAAGACACCAGCTAGGCGTAATGGCCACAGACTGCTTGGTCGGTCGTTGGCTAAGGACGGAAGAAGAAGAAGAAGATATGAAAGATAGAAAAACATGTAATTCATACCGAAAAATCAAATAACATTCTAAAGTGCGATAAATTTACCGTTGAAACTATTATATACACTCGCGTATTTAATTATATCTATTAAGAAACACTTCGCGAGTCTGATGGTTAAAACACACATCTATATATAGAACTTAACTTAATTAATTAAATTATAAATTCCTTCGCGACTTGAAAAGTTAATCTAATCGTTTTACGCATCTATTATCTTTGGAAATACAATAATAGATATATCATTAAATTTCCAACTGGAAACTTTTGAGATAGGTTTAATTTAATAGATTTAAATCAACACAAAATCCAGTGAACTAAAAATGAATGAACTTGACCACTGATCACTAGAAACTAATATATTATACTGTTTAGCACAGAATAGAATTCACTGCAAATATAGCCCACAAATCCAGGGGAAATCTAACAAGATTTTTACTATAGCTAGTGCTTCTGTAAATCTCTGGCAAACGAGTGATAAAATGGCATTCTTCAGGGTCTCTATATATATTAAATGGAATGAAAAATTGGGGGGACACGTGAAAGTTTCACACCTTTTCAGAACTCAGGGTAAAATCGAGATTCTAGCCGCCCGCTCCTCATCCGATTATTCAACTCCTGACCGCTCGGGTTTGCCGTTCGTTCCGTCTTTCTAGCGGTTCTCTGGTTGGGACAGAGATGTGAAATTCCTGCGAGAGACTGCGTTTGTTTTGGGATCGTCTTGCCTTAGATCGTGCCGCTTTCCTTCGTTAGATTTAGGCAACGCCTTTAAGGCCGGCATGAACGAAAGGTGAGGCGGTAGTTATTCAGACCGCTCTGAGGTCAAGCAAGAGACGTGGCTTAACCTTCCCTTTAGACGATGCGTGCTGCTGGATACACAGATGAAGGAAAATCGCTGCTATCAATTTCTCTAGAGATAGTCGTGGGCGTGGTTTAACCTCTCCGTAAGGCCATGCAATGTCCAGAATGCACGGAAGATACACTGTCTACATTTTAATTAGCAAACGTGGTGACGTGTCCACTGTGCTCTGACGCATATTAATGAGCCCAGGTGGAGTTTCACGTTTCTGTTGTGCATTGCTAATGAGCCCAGGTGGAAAAATTCTCGTTTGACGAAAAGTTACAACACTATTCAGGGGTACTGATGCTACGATGGACGTACCCTATCATCCAATATTTCAGGGTCAGCTGCGTTTCATCATCACAGCGACAAGAACCAGACAAAAGGCAGTGGAACAAGCGATGAGAAGTAGACACTGATGATCAATAGGATGAGCACTGTGGAAACCTGTTTATAGCATTATCTGGCAGTGTTAGTTCAGGGATCCCCAAGTTAAGAGAGTTAGAGAGAGGCCAGGCAATACATGGAGACACGAAGAGAACGAAGGAGACAAAGAAAGACCTTGAGCTGAGGACACATGGCAGGAATATTTGCATACGTTTGTTGAAGACCTATGCTCCTTGGGGAAATGAAAGGTGATGATGATAATGATGATGATGACAATGAGATCTAACAACATGTATTAACAAATGCATTACGGTTAAGGTTAAGGATCCCGTTACACGCCCATTGAGGCATATTGGGAAAATGGTGTTAGGCCCATATTTTCTTGAACATCGATGAAGTGCATTGTGACGTCTAAAATAATGATGTATAGCATAATGAAGAGAAATGTATTGAATCTAAAACTATATAGTCTAATATGATAAGGTCAAGAATATAGATGTTTTTATAAATCATTATCACTTTCCTTTAGCGTTCCTTACGGAGCATTGAGTAACCACTGTAGCTGTTCCCTCGTGACGCCTGCATTTAAACTCTTGCAGTGGCGATTTCTGTGGCAAATTGTTTTACATCAAGAAGTTGCCACCCCTTGTACAACCTCACATCTGTCGCCATGTACGACTTTCCTGAGTGTCTTCTTCTTTCTTTAATCCTTATCCACCAACTATCAAAACAGTCAGTGGCCATCACGCTTAGTGGCAGCTACAAACTGCTTCCATTTTGTTCGGTCGGCTGCCGTTCTTCGTACAGTGCCCCAGCTCTGATTCATTCTTTGCATCTCGGCCTCCAGAGTTCTCCGCCATGTTGTTTTTCTGTCGGCCTCTCTTTCGTTTTCCTGATTGTGTAGTGGTTATATTCTTTCTTTGTCTCTTCAAAGATTACCAGGGAACTACAGAGGACAATGTGTAACGACGTTACAACAATCTCTTCAGCGATTACCAGGGAACTATAGAGGACAATGTGTAAGGAAGTTACAACAATCTCTTCAGAGATTACCAAGGAACTACAGAGGACAATGTGTAAAGGACGTTACAATAGTCTCTTCAGAGATTACCAGGAAACTACAGAGAAAAATGTGTAAATCTGTTTCATTAGTCGCTTCGGATATTACCAGGGAATTACAGATGACAATGTGTAAGGACGTAACAATAGTCTCGTCAGAGATTACGAGGGAACTACAGAGGATAGGTTGTAAGGACGTTACAATAGTCTCTTCAGAGATTACAAGTGAACTACAGGGGACAAGGTGTAAGGACGTTACAATAGTCTCTACAGAGATTACCAGGAAACTACGTAGGACAAGGTGTAAGTACGTTACAATAGTAAGGACGTTACAATGGTCTCTTCAGATTTTCCCAGGAAACTACATATGACAAGGTGTAAGGACGTTACAATGGTCTCTTCAGATATTCCCAGGAAACTACATATGACAAGGTGTAAGGACGTTACAATAGTCTCTTCAGAGATTTCCAGGGAACTACAGAGGACAATGTGTAATGACGTTACAATAGTCTCTTCAGAGATCGCTAGGGAACTACAGAGTACAAATAGTAAGGATGTTACAATAGTTTCTTCAGAGATTCCCAGGGAACTACATAGTATAATGTGTAAGGACGTTACAATAGTCTCTTCGGAGATCGCCAGGGAACTAGAGAGGACAAGATGTAACGGCGTTACAATAATCACTTTAAAGATTCCAAGGGAACTACAGAGGACAAGGTGTAAGGGCGGTATAATAGTTTTTCTAAATAGGGGAACCAGGCCAACATTGGTGGAGATGCCGGTCCTTGGAGCGTCATCTGACTGACGACAGCAATACATCAGTAATTTCGACACGAGTGAGCAGCAAGTGAATGAGAGATACTTTTTGCATTTTTCTACGACGTTGGTTGCATTTGTACAATCTCGCATCTCATCGAATCACCACACTACACCTCATAATACGATCGTTCAAAGATCAAGTAATCGAACCCCAACAAGCACTAAAAGCGAGAAGCTGAATGAAATAGTATTTGATTTTCTTGTTCGTCTCTTCGTGTTATTACATTCTCTGTCCTTCATTAAACAATATATGTCCAAGATGTTGCATTCTTTATGAATCATGTTTAGACAATGTTTAGCTACAGATGGCACCGAATTTACGTGCTTGTCCCTGACAGAGACCATAAATCTCTCGTTTACCGTAACATTATCATACAATGTCCCGCATATTAATGAACAAAATAGTATACAACATTGTGTAGTTGTTGTCAGAATGTTATTTATTGTCTCGCCTTTTAGTTCTCTGTTTGTTTTTGTTATTTCTTCTTTTATATTTGAGTTATGCACCAGGTTTTGACGATCCACCAATTCTGCTGGTCCCCTTGCAGTTAGCCTACACTAAGCATTTAGCTGATGTTGCAGCTGTAATTTCTGTGACAATTTGTTTTAAAAGATGAAATTGCCAGCCCTATGTACAACGACATGCTTGATGGTGTAGTAGTTTAATTCTTTCTTTGTCTCTTCTCAGACCCAGGGTCGAAACATGTTGCTGATGGAGAATTTTCAGCGCGTATACCTTTGTGTAGCATAACTTGGCTTTCTGCGATCATAGTGCACACATATGTAATATGTTATTGTTTCAGATAGTGTATTTATGTATTGTTACCATAGTTTTCCACTGATTAACTTATCTGAAAAATAAAAATAAATAAATTACAGAAGAAACTAAATGTAGAATTCTCCATGAATGACAACTTACTGGCCCTATAGAGATAAACAAATATAGTTTAATAGACACAGTATTAAGATCTTTATCTTGTGTAATCTGACTTATACTGTGTAACAGGGGGCAACAGACGTGATTACGTCATTAATTAGGCTGTATCACCCCAGGTGCATATCCGGCGTTAATTGTTGCAAATCTCGCTAATGACCCCAGGTCTATCATCGACGCACTATTTTGGTGGTGCCTAGCTGGAGGGAGGATAGTGTGATTTGTTTCCGTAGCTAGACAGTGGTTCCGTTCGGAAGGTCCTGTGTTCGATTCTCCGGTAAGCAACTCACTTCAGTTGTTTTTCTGTTGTCTAGTTTTCTACTCCTTTATTTGTCACGAGTGCCTGAAGCATACCTTTATGTGTGTCAAATTTATTTACTATAGAGATACGGACATAGAGGTAAAAGAAATAGAAGACCAAAAACTCTTGGACGAGAGAACTAGCGACAGATGTGAAAGGGATATAGAAGATATTAAAAGACTAAGTAGTTACACAGACCAGGAAGGCTTGGTATGTTTTTGTTGAAGACCAGTGCTTCAGGGAAACTGGAAGAAGATTTTGATAATGATTATAGTGTCGACAAATCGCAGCAGAACTGAAATAACCGTTTGTATTTAGCTTCCAACAGAACTGATGCTTTCTTTAACCTTTGGCAAAGGCGGACGCAGTTATTACTTCCAGACGGTGCTGTATGTGTATGTTGCCTTTCCCTCGTGCAGCAAGACCGCCCAATCCGAGAGTACCGCGGTTCTTAATCATTGAGCATTCTGGTCAAATCAATATACAGAAGCCATAGCATGTTTCTGCTCACCGATGATCCTCCGTTCTCCTATTCTCGTAAGTCATTTATTATTGTTATTACTCAGTGCGACAGCCCGGTTGGCAGCGAGCTCCCTCATCAACGAGACAAGCGCAATGTCTCAGGTTGTCTTCGTGCACCCTAGTCATAACTCTGAACGCTTATCTAATAATATCTTAAGCTTTGTATTTTGACAAAATGTATGTGGTGGTGTTTTTTTCCTTTAAATTCTGTTGTCGTCAGCATTATTAAGAAACATAGTACAGGTGCACATAACATAACAAATAGTATATACATAACATGTACGTATTGTTATTGTTATACAGATTCGACGTCATTGCACTCCCGGCAAACCCATAGGTGCTCAGTCTCCATCAGTATGTGTCGAAGTGTGTGAATGCTAATTGTTCCTGTAGCTCGCTGTTTGTAAACACGACGGATGCATCCTCCCATACGTCCATCTCTACTAGCCTGACGTTTGATGTCAAATTCCAACAGCCTTAAACTCGATGATTCATCTATTGCAGTATCATTCTCTATCAGGCGATCATTAATTGTTCTCAGTTTATCTCCCGTATCCATACCTAGTGTCCCCACTATGGGTGTTCTTGATGCTAGTCTGTCAGCTCTTTCATTACCACATACCACAGCATGCATACGCAGTATACCCACACCAGCTGTTGTAGACTGGAAGCTTCTACGAATGTTTTCCATTCATGCCGCAACCAACCACTTTGAACCTTCCGAAGCATGGACTGAGAGTCTGACACAATGATAGCCTTTGTTAATGAAGTTTCAGTTACCCCCCTTAAGGCAGCAGTAATAGCCTCGACCTCCATTCTCATTCTGGAAGTTGTTATCTTGTAAGCCCCGCTATGTTCGGCGACGATTCTGCCCTGCACCCGAGTAGAGAAGCCCCAACCGGATTTCTCACCACGGATCACAGACCCATCTGTATACACAATGGCATCATCATCCCATGAATGATCATGTATCAGTTGATTAATTTCCAATTCTGCTTTTCCATTCCCCCAAATTTTACACTCTCTGCCAAGGTCATGATGACCTGCTGGTAGTTAATCTAGTTCTCAAGTTCTCATCTGATATACTCCACTGTTCCCCCTTGAATATAATGTCGACTGTGGCCACCTGTTTGATCGTTGTCTCTGCCTGTGCCATCCATGACATTCCTCTCTTTATTCTTGCTCCCTTAATGTCAGCTATGTTACCATGTAGAGGGTGCCGTTTGGCCGTGGATACTCGCATATAAGCTTTTGCTTGGGCCATCGCATATCTGGATCTAATCGACAGCACTCCAAGCATATACCTCATTGTCACAATGGGGGTATCTCGCGTACAGCTCAAGACTATG
This sequence comes from Oreohelix idahoensis, assembly GCA_024509875.1. Classification (NCBI taxonomy): domain Eukaryota; kingdom Metazoa; phylum Mollusca; class Gastropoda; order Stylommatophora; family Oreohelicidae; genus Oreohelix; species Oreohelix idahoensis. The sequence goes on along the minus strand of JAMPIV010013386.1, from coordinate 34,302 downwards.
CGCATCTCTTTATTCTGAATGCGTTCTAGTGGTTCACATTGTGTAACTGACAGCGTGAGTATTCCCAGCTCATACTCAATGACCAATATGACTAGCTGTTGATAAAGAAGAAATATTAATCTCTGCTCCAGACGCTCCGCGGGCATTGTTTTCAGATTCGCTAAACCTCGCCTGCATTTCTGTGTGATTTGCTCAACATGGTACATGTACGAGAGCCCGCGATCAAATGTAAATCCGAGGTATTTCTGTTGTTCTTGCCTTTCAATCCTCTGTCCATTGAGAGTAATACCTGGGAGGTCTGCTTTAAGATTGAAGTTGTTTAAGGAGCACCGCATCACGCAGGCCTTGTTGGAATTGACTTTGGAGCCAGTTTCCTCGCACCATTTAGACACCTCCTGTAGTGTCCCATGTATGCTATTAACCATTTCTTGTCGGTCAGAGCCAGTTCTGTAAATGGGTATATCATCAGCAAACGTCAGTGTTCGTCCCAACCCAGTTGGTTGAATGGTGGCTACTTTTGCTGTATAGATATTAAACCTTTGCACGCTGGGATGTATTGCAAGCTCAAGAAAGCGATTACCTACCCTGTGTAGTCCACATTGCAAAGGGGAAGACCACCTGACACAGGAAACCGAAACAGACTTTCCATTAATCTAACGACCCACTTAACAATAATAGCCCTGCACACAAATTGCGTCAAAGTGCGAAACAAAGTACAACACGTATACCTTTTACACAACCGCCCTGGTGGAATGAGACAGTGGAGACAGCATGGCTGGAAAAGGAAAGAGCGACAAAGTTATGGCGAATCGCACGAAAGAGAAGGGTGATGAATTATGAAGAGGTGGAAGATTTTAAGGAGAAAAAACAAAGAGAAATCAATGATTTCAAGGGCTTGGCAAGAGAAGCCAAAGACACAGTGTGGGAGGCCTTTGTGACACAGGTGGGCACTGACAAATCACTACAGAAATTCTGGGCCTTACATCGCAGAATGAGTAGGAAAAGTACAGGCTAACCAATTCCTAATATTCTCAGCTCAACAGGAATAAGTCTGAAGACCGAAGCTGAAAAGGGACATGCATTACTCCAGCGTTATATTACTCAGGCAGATAAAGGTGATAAAGCTGCCCGCCAAGAAATCAAAGACCGTATTCTGGGAAGCGACAGAAGAGGCGACGCATATTTCGACATCATAACCAAAGAAGACGTTATGTGCACTTTAGAATCCAGTAGGAACACTGTCTCGGGTCCTGATGGTGTACAGTATCACCAAATAAAACAGCTCGATGACACAGGCATTAAGAGTGTGGTGAGTGATTTCAACAACAGCTTACAGAATGCTCTGGTGCCAGAAGACTGGCTGCATAGTTACCTACGACCACTTCCTAAACCCAGTAAAGACCCCACGCTTCTCAGCAACGACATATTTATAACAAGTACGTATATTTGTACAAATAACATATTACATAAGATGTCCTATAATGTGTACAAATAACGTATTATATAACATATTACATAGCTTGTACACGCAACATGTACACTGAACAGAAAATATGTACACATACCTTGAACACAATATATATCGTTTACTCATAACATAACAAAAACGGCACACATAACTTGTACATATAACATATCACATAACATGTACACATAGAATACGTTGTACTAATAACATCACATATGGTAAGTAAAACATTCCCACATAACTTGTACAAATATTATAGACATAACTTGTACATATAGTATAATAAATACGGTACACAAAATACACAACAGAATCATATAACAGAGTATGGGTATGTATGTTCTATCATCTCAGTAACTGAAATTAACACAACATGACTATCTGCTTCCCTGCGCTATTTTCTCCGTGCATACTTTTAGAATAAAATCTCCAATATAGGCTAGTTGTAAATTATTTTCTTATGTTCTGTTTGAAGATAAGGCACAATCCATGTGGGTCTCGTTAGAGCTTTCCTATTCTGCTGTTATTTAAACCTATGGAAACTCGACTTTCTCATTTATTATGGCCTCTCAGCTAAAAGGCATCGAAAATTGTTACACTGCAACAATTTAACATATTGTAATTTGCTCACGGTAGTACCACGTGTGGTTGTATGTTCCTGGTATAAAGGATCAATCATTCATATTCATGTGATCAAGGCGAGGTCTTACTGGGTTTCATTGCCTATTACTATGACCTTGAATCTTACTACTTTGACTGTTCATTAATTTTAAATTGCATGAGTAGATGAAAACAAGACAGGGACATGAAACAAAGACCATCTCATCTCATCTCATATTTGTAAACCTTATTTGTTTTTGTCTTAAATACGCAATTCTCCCGATAAAGTAAATTATAAACTCTATCTCCCTGATCTATATCAAAATTGCCTTGCGCATCTACTTAACGATTTGAGTTCAGTGATATTTTTTAAAGTATATGGTACGTGTGAAAAGGAAACTTTGCTTATTTAAGAATTAAAAACAAATTATTTAAATGTCACTTAACTTAGAGTCATTCAATCATTCTTATATACATAAGCCATTCTGTAAAATATTATCGCAACTATCAAATTGTCTTTTACAGACTCCAGCAGATTATTTTAAAAAATTAACTTTTAAGTCAACAAACTTCACTAAGTTGATTTGTTTGTATACTTGTACGCCAGTCTAACAACCAGCCTGAATGTGTTGTGGGGCACTTTATTTGTCCTCACTGATAGACTTGGCTTTTTAGCCTACTAATAGATCTCATCCCCTCGCGATCTTCCCAAAACTTTCGTTCATATAAAGCTTCATTGTATTTACTAATCACAGAAACAGCCGGTGTTTTTCCTATTTATTCAATTCCTTTTATAAGTAATCATCTTGTAAAGAATTTATCATCATCATCACCATCATTGCATACCCGTTCCATATGAAGTATTGGACTTTGGTTTTTCGCGGTACTTGCTTTACTCGCCTCGAAGCTATATTGTTTAAAGGGAGGAGCTGCGGACAATTTTCGGCCGAAATCGAAAAAATAAGAATTTTGGTATTTGTCCATTTTCTGATTCTTTAGCATCTCCTGAATCTAAATGTAACAGAATTAAATGTCAAAATGCATTCTAACAATATGTATTTTGACTTTGAAAAAGGTATGGTACGGAGAGATTTTCTCAAACTCGAGAAAATATGTCTAATTAGACCTACTTTCTTCTACAGCAACCAAGCTTACACCCCTACATATTAAGTTCACCATTCACTTTCTTTTCCACTCCGCACGTCACTGATTACTTAACCACTTTTCGAGAAAAAAACAACTTAAATTTGATACTTTCAAATATGTTGTTTATTATTACTATTGTTCACGCTGATACGTCATCATACAGGTGTACAATTTCGTTTTTATTTTAAAACTTGGAATTCTTTTCCCATAGTTAAATTAAGCCTGCAAATATACAGCAAACAATATTTTGTTTAAATTAAATCGGGTATGGAATAAAACACAAATATTAAATATTAAATTTAATAGTTATACATTTAGTATTAAATCATTTTGTTATTGAAACATAAAAAAAAGAGAGAAAGTGGAGCAGTAAAAAATGTAAGTGCTACGGCACCTCTTCAGCTCCATATACAAATCTGCTGCCTCACTGCCCCGTGCTCCAGCTACGAGCTCCGCTTTAAAGCCCAACTTAAAACGAAAAGATTTCAAGAGAAAAGGTTAGTAAGTGAGTTTTAGATAGAGCCACATATAAAATAAGATACGTGGATTTAGAAAAAGCCAGACAAACGTTAATTCTGACTCTATAACGTCTAACATCTCAATCAATTTGTTTTAATTATATACCTGATAACGCAGATTGTTTTCAATTAAATATTCTGTTTAGTTTTTTTGAAAATGTGTACAACTGTCTAATGTACATTTTTCTCTTAATATTGAGATCAACCCAGTTTAACGCAATACATCTTGTTCAGTATTTTAAATTTAAAGGACAGTGATTGTTTTAGGGCTGGCAGGTTTTGCGTTTGAAAATATGTTTTTGTGTACTAAATATCGTGAAATTGTATTCTTAATGCTTTTATTATCCATGTGTGCCGTAAGGCTTTTTGGACGTCATATATATATATATATATATATATACAAGGAGGAGTCAAAAAGTAACCTTAATATTTTTTTTTATTAACAGAATATGCACAAAAAGGAATGAAAGCACTTAATCACTTTTCAACATAGTCCCCACCACGCTTAGTGTAGGTGCGCCAGCGCTTCACTAATGCCTGGATTCCGCGAGAAAAAACTCTTCTGAGTGACTGAGTAGGCACGTATGCTCTTTCACCTCATCGTCCGTACTGAACTTTTAGCCACCGAGTGCATCCTTGAGGGGTCCAAACACATGATAATCACTCGGTGCGAGGTCCGGTGAATATGAAGGAGGTGGAAGGCACTTAAAACGCAGATTCGTGATTTTCGTTACTGTCGCACGAGCAGTGTGCTGCCGCGCATTATCATGCTGTAACAACACACCAGGACTGAGCAAGCCGCGACGTTTTGACCTGACTGCAGGTTTCAAGTGGTTCTGAAGCAGATCACAGTATGCTTCGCTGTTGATAGTGAGTCCCCTGGGATTGTAATGTTCTAGGATTGGCCTTTACAGTCCCAGAAGAGAGCGAGCATCACTTTGTCGGCCGACCGCGTTGTACTGAACTTCTTTGCTTTCGGCAATGATGAATGTCGCCACTCAATGCTGGCTCGCTTAGTCTCTGGCTGGAAGTAGTGGACCCAGCATTCGTCACCAGTGACTATACGGTGTAGAAAGCCTTCTCCTTCAGCTTCATAACGTCGTAATAGTGTTTCACAAACATCCACACGACGTTCAACAGTTCGGGGGCTAGTTGTTTTGGTACTCACCTAGCGCAGACTTTGTTGTACTACAGCACGTCGTGAATGACTAATCTTCCATTCTACAGCCGCCTCGTCGATTGTTACCTGCCGGTTCTCCCGTATAACTGCTGCGATAGCGTCAGGCGTAGTCGCAGTGGGAGGCCGGCCGGAGCGACCTGCATCAGTCACAGTTGACACCTCACTTTCAAACTTTCTGTGTGTGGTAAAGTGGGATGATATAAATATTTATAGGGGACTTAATGTACTGACTGAGATCAGCTGTGAAGGTATCTGTCTCTAATAAGTGTGGTGTATTACAGATGACCTTACTTTGCTACCACATTTAGTCCTCAGTCAGACTTATTCTGGAATATTGTGATGACTACGTTGAATGTCTAGGGTTATGATAATGATGCAGTGTATGTTCACAACAACCAACAGACAGATAAACAATTTAATTTAATCCACAATACTTTACAACACTGTGACACTCACATACATAGAACTCTCTATAAGACTGCCTTAATAAGTCAAGTGTTAACTTTTAAAATATGTATTAATTCCTTTCAATAATAGATATCCTGATTCCACTACAAAGTGAACCAGGAATCACAATCAAATGTAATCACAAGTTGTATGTCACAAATTATAGATAGGATCTTTGTATTGACATATATTATTATTACAATATGTGTGTAAGTAGTGATGTAGTACTATGAGGTAATACTGGCTTTTCAAGCTAGGTTGTTGTGTGTCATCATGACTTCAAGTGTTTGTTTCTGGTGGAACTAATATTGGAAATGTTCACAGTTTCTTTTATTTGAAACAAATAACTGTCCCTCTTGATTTAATGTACAGTCAATTTTAGAGGGGGGTATACACAAGATTGAGCTGCTCTGGCCAACGAAATCTTAACTTCTGTGTGGGCGGCAGGAAAAATGACTCCTCTGCTCGCTTGCTTCACCGTTTTTTTGAGAAACAACACTGGTCGATATCTTGACCAAGGAGTATGCTACCAGCCTCTGGATTCAGCAAAACTCAGACCAGGTGCTGCTTTAATACTTTAGTACCACGGTCCCTGAAACAAGAAGGTTGTACCTCCTACTTCAGAACTAATTTATAATCTATTTCCACAATGAAGCACAATACATAACAAACACCGACCTCAGCGCTGTAAGCCAGCTGTTAGCTTCTCATATAACAGTATACACCAGTATTCCTTTCCCTAATGGTTACAACGCCTCTGCAATTCCAGCATTATTTCCTTCTATTCAATAAGATAGGTGTCATAGTACTATTTGGCAATCCCATATATGCCTATGCAGTTATACTCCTCTCCGACCAGTCTTGTTCATGGTGGAGCAATATCTAGGCTTTGCCTCATGTTTGTTACTGAACCACACACATACAGACATAAATTTATCAATTCACATTCAATTTTCATCTAAAAGAGATCAAATATGTCTAGCTTACCACAATTCAAGGAAATATTAAACAATAACGTTGACTGGCGATGAGTTATGGCACAATTCCGATCTGCCTCTGTCCCAGGCTTTTATTAGAAAAATATGAGCTGGTTCTCAACGCACTTGCTTCTACAAAGTTTATTTTCAAAAAGTGGCACTGAACAGACGCTCCTAATTGACTATATCAAATGGTCTAGCCAATGAGACCATGTTTACAAAAGCATTTGAAAAAATGTACCCTTCCTATCGTTTCCATTAACAACCAAAAATAGTATTTGCAGTCGACTAATCATGTTTCGCCTTACATATAATTCTAGCCAATCAAATCGGATTTAACGTGGTGGCCTCATTTTCTCTAAAGCAGTGTCCAAACACGCCATTATGAGCAAATATGATCCTGTGTTGTCAGACAACACCACTATAGTATTTTGCTATAATTTGTTAATTATTAGACTATTTGCTTAACACCTAACATATTCTTAGTCAGCAAGTCCTAAGGCACCCAAATATATAAGTTTAATGGAGCTAAGTGGGTGCGTTCAAAATATGTATTTTCTTCTACCACCCGTTCACTTTGATACGATGGGGTGTCTTCTGTACTGTCAGGCTAATGTCAGGATTTCAGACGTAAAACAGTATTGTGTCATGTTTCCTAATAAGCATTAAACATGTTTTTTAAAACCTTACCTCGTATTGGTAGTGTTTTTTGTCACTGTTTATTTGAAAAAAAATCAAGCCTTCATGCCTTTCGCGTGGGGTGGCATTAATTTTATATCGCGAGGTGACGTGGTAGTATTGCATGCGTTCCTCCGTACATCTCTCTCTCTCTCTCTCTCTCTCTCTTCTAAGCCCGTCTGTCTTTTCGTTTACGTAGTGCATAAAATGACATTAATGGAATATTAAATCTAGGTCATTACGCAGTGTCTCTATCAAGGTCGTACAAGCAATGCAATACCAGTTTTATTTTTAGAAACGCGTGTATTTGATGCAGTAGGCTTTTCTAGTAAACGTGAAAGCGTTACAATTATGCAGACGGAGCATAAAAAGGGGTTTTCTTGTTTAACTAGTATGACGTTCTATAACACAGGCGTACGCTATTTTGACCGCACTGTTCTTTTACCATTCTTCTTTCCTTTTTTTGAATTAATTCGTTAGGCTTTACATTTACTTTTTAATTTATATATGTGGATTAGAATTTCTCACGACAAATTCTCCCCACTTAAAACAGACATTATATGTCAGTCTATAATTCTATATACACATAGAGAAATTTAATATTATTCCTGGTGCTTTTGGTGATTCTCATCACACGGATGGCGGCTTAGAAAATCTGCTCCCAGGTTAGTTTTTCCAGAAATATACTCTATGCTGAACTGGAATGGCTGTAAAAGTAAGGACCATCTGAGTAACCTCGAATTTTCATGCCTAGCCTGCGCTAGAAACGACAAGGGTTTGTGATCCGTTTGCAACTTAAATGCCTTCCCATACCGATAAATGTTGAATTTCTTGATCGCCCATATTACTGCCAGACATTCTTTTTCGCTAGTTGAATAATTTGTTTCAGCTTTATTCAACTTTCTGCTAGCATATGCCACTGGGGTGAATTCCCCATCCAGTGCATCTGATTTCTGTAACAGGGTCGCGCCCAACCCGATATTACTTGCATCCGTTCTCACAATGAATTCTTGACTTAAGTCAGGTAATTTCAAAATAGGTTTGCTTGTGAGCTTTTCCTTCAATTCCTGGTATGCCATTTCACACTGTGCTGTCCATGTAATTCGATCTGGATTTCCTTTGCGTGTCAAATCAGTTAACGGTGCACATATGGAATTAAAGTTTTTGATATACTTTTAGTAGAAACCACATAATGAGACAAAGGATCTCACGTCTTTTTTGGTTTGTGGCCTCGGGGCTTTCTTTAGTTTCTCTAAATTCTTGGGGTCAGGGGTCATGTTTCCCTGATGGACTGTGTGTCCCAAGAATTCTAATTCTTTACATCCAACGCAACATTTGGTTGGTCGGGCTGTTACATTCGCTTCTCTAAGTCGATTAAACAACATGTTCAGAGAGTCAATGTGTTCTTCAAATGTTTCTGTTGCTATAAGGATATCATCCATGAAGTTTGTGATGCATGGATTATTCAGAGGATCCAACAATTTTCTCATCATTCTAGAGAAGACACTGGGCGCATTCTTCAATCCAAATGGCAATCTGTTAAACTCATAGTGTCCCTCTGAGGTACTAAAAGCTAGGTATGGTCTAACCTCAGGCTTTACTGGAATCTGATAGTATCCTTTACTCAGATCCACTTTTGAGAAATATTTAGCTTTATTTAGCCTGGCAAACAACTGATTTGTATCCGGCAATGGATCCACCTGACCTTCTGTGATAGCATTCAGTCTCCTGTAATCTATACAGAGTCTATGTTCTCCAGAGGGTTTCCTTAAGAGCACCACACTAGAACTATACGAAGATTCACTGTGTGAAATTATTCCTTCCTTCAACAAATAGTCTATCTCTTCCTTCAAGGCTTTCTCCTTAGCAAAAGGAATCGAATAGGCTTTCATACAGACAGGTGTGGGGTCTATCAGTTTCATATCATATTCCAATAAGTTTGTATGCCCCGGTCGGTCCGTTAACACCTCTGTATGATCATCTAGAACCTGTTGCACTCTCTCCTTCTGATTTTTCGTTAAATGTGTACTGATTTTCACCTGTGCCGCTGTCTCACAGGGATGTAATGGATATTCAAATGATGAAAGTGGTTCCTTTTTCATCTCCATTGCAATGGACAAGGTCAACAAGTGTGTCTCTTCCTGATTTTCTCTTTCCAAATATTTCTTCAGGAGATTCACATGATAGATTTTTTCTTTCCCCTTCTTATCTATCTTATAATTTGTTCTAGACACCTTCTCTAGATTTGTATATGGACCTTGCCATCCAATTTGTAATTTATTCTGACTACCGGGTAGAAGAAGCAGTACCTTCTCTCCCACAGCCAAATCTCTGTCTTTAGCTTTCCTGTTGTAATAGGCAGCATGTTTTTTCCTGGCTTGTCTCAAATTTTCATTGGCAAGTTTCCAGCCAGTTTTTAAACGAGTGGTCAGCTCATTCACATATTGGTTTGAGGATGTAATATTTTCCTCTGCCTTTTCATCAGTCCACGTTCTTAACAGAGCTACATATGGACTTTTAAATTAGGAAACTTATTTTTCCTGGCACATGTCAGGTCCTTTGCACTCGAAGCTCTGTTGTGATGACTTTTCTTCCCCGAATCATCCTGCACAAATCGACCGCTACCAATTTTTCTCTTGGGGCTTTCTCCCCACTTAGAATTCTTGATGAGAGATTTCCTCTCTACATCTTCTTCCTCCAGTTTGCATAAGTCCGATTGAGGGATTTTCGGCTTATTCTGGGGTAAGACATCTTTTTGCACTATCTGCATAGTGGCCATTGTAAAACAGTCAATTGAAGATTGTCCGTGAAAAGGGGCTTCCCATTCCACTTGGTCCACTTTATTATTCTTTCTATAGTCAGGCCTAAGTTTGCCCCGTGGCGTGTCCAGGTCTTGATCACTGTTCCCACTTGTGGGTGTTCCCTCATGGCTATGCTACACCTTCCTACAAAATTCACAATGTCCCACCTTCTCTTGGGCCAATAATAATTTTGAGCCACCTTTTGAATGATGGTACCCATTTTTTCATGGTCCCCATCTTTTCTCACATGTAAGTTCCTTATTAAGTCTGTCCTATACCTTTTAGAAAGTACCAGCTGTCCCTGACCTTTGGATCTAGTTCCAGTCTTCCGGTATATCAGTTTGTTCTTCATATAGAAGTCTCCTTTTCCTGGAGGTGTGTAACCATTGGACAATTTTCTAAAACAAGGCTTGAGGGTCTTATCCCCAGCCTGTGCCTTCCTCATTTCTTCTGGAGTGGTATTTATCATAATATCCTCCTCCTTTCTTGAGGTCGACCTGACCTGAAGGGTGGCCATTACTATAGGGTTCCTTCTGCAACGGTCAGTATCATGATTGTCCATCCGACAATTTTTACACCACCTCATTTTTTTGGTTGAAAGAATTTCTTTCATCAAATTTCCTTTCATCGAATTGTGGGGTTTTATTGTTATTGTCATACCGTGGCCTATCAAACTGGTGCTTACCTTTGTTCTGATCTCTAGGATCAAATTTATTAAAGTTCTGTGGTGCCTTAAAATTATCTACCTGTTTCTTTTTATTACTTGTTACTCTGCCTGAGCTGCTTGATACCTTTCAGCGACATTTAGTAACTTACCCAGCCTCTCTGCACCTTGTTCCATGAGAAACTTTCTCAGGTCTGGAGCCATGGACTCTCTTAGTTGTTCTATAAGGATTATTTCCTTAAGATCTTGGGTTTTCCCCAGAGCCGTCCATTTCTCCAAGTATGTCTCTAACCGTGCAGAGAACTGGTGATAGGTTTCACCTGACAGTAGTTTAGCATTCCTAAATTTTTTTCTATAAAATTCTCCATTCTTTTCATATCTTAACAAAAGAGCCTGCTTTAGCATGTCATAATTTTCTTGATCATCTCTGCCCATTTTGGCAAAAACTTCATAAGCTGTACCACGAAGCCATTGTGATAACTTTAAACTCCACCTTTCTCTCTCTAACCCATATGTGGTAGCTAATAGTTCATATCTATTTAGATAGCTCTCGATATCATCTTCTTTCTCATCAAAATGATCTAAATGAAAGTTCATAGCTGAGGTTGAGGCTCCCTGACTAGCAGAGGCATCAGAGGTGAAGGGACTGGCACCATTTTCAGGAGCATGGCCTTAAAATTCCAACTCCCTTAGTCGTAACTCGTGCTCCCTTTGTAATCTTTTATCTTCTGCTTCTCTCTTTAATCTCTTATCTTCTGCTTCCCTCTCTGCAGCTAATCGCTTGTCTTCCTTTTCGGCAGTCAGTCTTTTTTCTTCTGCCTCCAATTGTAACTTCTTAGCCTCAGCCTCCAATGCCCTAGACTCTTTGTCAGCCTCAATCTGCAACCTCTTAATTTCTTTTTCAGCCTCTAACTTTCTTTCAGCTTCTTTTTCTAATCTTTCCGATTCTAATTTTCTTTCTGCTTCATATTTTCTTTCTTCACGTTCAATATATTTGTCACATTCAGTAGTGACATAAGCAATCATAACTTGCCCGTCCATTCCTAACTCTTTAGCAGCCTTCATAGCAGCAGATCGAAATTTTGCCAGGTCGGCCATTTTCTAACAGGCAAATTTATACAATGTCTAACTTAAACAAGTCACTCTATAACTAATTATCTAAGGACAACCACAAGCACTGAGAGCTCAACCTTATTTATTTTCCAGCCAAGGATACCTTTTAAATTTTTATTATTCCCTGAAATGAATTACCCCCAATATATATAATAGGAGAAGATTCAAAATCCCGGACGAGCCCCCAATATATGTGGTAAAGTGGGGTGATATAAATATTTAAAGGGGACTTAATGTACTGACTGAGATCAGCTGTGAAGGTATCTGTCTCTAATAAGTGTGGTGTATTACAGATGACCTTACTTTGCTACCACATTTAGACCTAAGTCAGACTTATTCTGGAATATTGTGATGACTACGTTGAATGTCTAGGGTTATGATAATGATGCAGTGTATGTTCACAACCACCAACAGACAGATAAACAATTTAATTTAATCCACAATACTTTACAACACTGTGACACTCACATACATAGAACACTCTATAAGACTATCTTAATAAGTCAAGTGTTAACTTTTAAAATATGTATTAATTCCTTTTAATAATAGATATCCTGATTCAACAACAAAGTGAACCAGGAATCACAATCAAATGTAATCACAAGTTGTATGTACACAAATTATAGATAGGATCTTTGTATTGACATATATTATTATTACAATATGTGTGTAAGTAGTGATGTAGTACTATGAGGTAATACTGGCTTTTCAAGCTAGGTTGTTGTGTGTCATCATGATTTCAAGTGTTTGTTTCTGGTGGAACTAATATTGGAAAGGTCCACAGTTTCTTTTATTTGAAATAAATAACTGTCCCTCTTGATTTAATGTACAGTCAATGTTAGAGGGGGGTATACACAAGATTGAGCTGCTCTGGCCAACGAAATCTTAACTTCTGTGTGGGCGGCAGGAAAAATGACTCCTCTGCTCGCTTGCTTCACCGTTTTCCTGAGAAACAACACTGGTCGATATCTTGACCAAGGAGTATGCTACCAGCCTCTGGATTCAGCAAAACTCAGACCAGGTGCTGCTTTAATACTGTAGTACCACGGTCCCTGAAACAAGAAGGTTGTACCTCCTACTTCAGAACTAATTTATAATATATTTCCACAATGAAGCACAATACATAACAAACACCGACTTCAGCGCTGTAAGCCAACTGTTAGCTTCTCATATAACAGTATACACCAGTATTCCTCTCCCTAATGGTTACAACGCCTCTGCAATTCCAGCATTATTTCCTTCTATTCAATAAGATAGGTGTCATAGTACTATTTGGCAATCCCATATATGCCTATGCAGTTATACTCCTCTCCGACAAGTCTTGTTCATGGTGGAGCAATATCTAGGCTTTGCCTCATGTATTTTACTGAACCACACACATACAGACATAAATTTATCAATTCACATTCAATTTTCATCTAAAAGAGATCAAATATGTCTAGCTTACCACAATTCAAGGAAATATTAAACAATAACGTTGACTGGCGATGAGTTATGGCACAATTCCGATCTGCCTCTGTCCCAGGCTTTTATTAGAAAAATATGAGCTGGTTCTCAACGCACTTGCTTCTTACTTACTTACTTAGTCGTTCCCCTTCTACCGTGAGGTGTAGAGGTTTGGAAGAGAGAGCGCCAGACCATTCTATCAGCTGTCTTCTTCCTGGCCTGGTTCCATTCTAGTCCTCGGTCCTTCAAAGATTGTCTAATGTTGTCCTCCCAGCGAACTCTGGGTCGTCCTGGAGGTCTGGATCCCTGGCTCTTTGTTTCCCATGCTTGTCGTGGTAGCCGATCTTCTCCCATTCTGCAGACATGGCCAAACCATCTTAGTTGGGACTGTTCTATTTGGGTCTGCAGCGGATGGGATTTCAGGCCTTGACGTATCGTCTGGTTGCGGACCATGTCTCTTCTTGTTACTTCAACCACTTTCCTCAGATACCTCATTTCTGAGGTTTGGATCTGGCTTTTGTGGGTTGTAGTCATTGCCCACGACTCGCATCCATATGTCAAAACTGGGACATAGGTGGAGCGGTATACAGCCATCTTCGTTTTCTTACCAACCTCTTTCTTGCTGAGGAATCCACGATTTATGGCCTGAAAAAGTCTCCCAGCCGCTGCTTTTCGAGTGGCCAACTCTTCTTTGATACCTCCCTTTCGGTCTATAATAGCTCCGAGATATTTAAAGTGGTCGACCTGCTCCAGGACCTGTTCTCCCAACTTAATCTGATGTTTTCTTTCTTCTCGTGATATCACCATGGATTTTGTTTTAGAGCTGCTTATGACCATCCCTCTCTTCTCCAGCTCTTCCTTCCAGACTTGCAAGTTGGATTGGAGATGTGCCTCTGATTTAGCAATCAGGGCAACATCATCAGCAAATGCCAGCTCCGAAATATAGACCTGTCTCATCTTCCAGTACCCCACTGAATACTTTCTTGTTCTCTCCTTACATGCCTTGATGACATCGTCCATGAGGAGTATGAAAAGATAAGGTGACAGGATATCACCTTGTCTTACACCAGTGGTGGTCCTGAACTCTTCTGACTTATGGTTTGCTGTCCTCACATAATTTCTGCAAGACTTGTAGAAGCTCTGTATAGCATGAATCAGAGGTGCTGGAATATTCTTCCTTGCCAAACAGTCCCAAAGTTTGCTCCAGGGGACTCTGTCAAACGCCTTTTCCAGATCTATGAAACAAAGATGGATCTCACTCTTATACTCAAGGGCCTTTTCACTCAACTGTCTGAGTGTGAAGATTAGGTCTTGAGTACTTCGGTTTGCTCGGAATCCGCACTGGACCTCATCCAATTGTGGCTCAGCTAGGCGTCGGAGTCTCTGCTCTAGGATTCTAGAGTAGATTTTACCAGGGACACTGAGAAGGGATATGCCTCTATGGTTTCCACATTGTCGATTGTCACCCTTTTTGAAAATTGGTGTTATGATGGCAATCTCCCAATCCTTTGGTATGGTCTTGTTGCACCATGCTGCCTGTAGGACCTTTAAGAGTAACAGGTCGCCTGATGCTCCCATGTACTTAACCATTTCTGGTGTTATACCATCATGCCCTGCTGCTTTGCCCATCTTGATTTTCTCTAGTGCTGCCCTCAGTTCTTCCATCTTTATGTCATCTTCACCATCATTGGTTTTCTCTTCTGTGCTAGTGGTTATCATTTCTGTTGCTTCACCATGCTCACCATCCAGGAGTTCTGAGAAATATTCTTTCCATCTTTCCATTACTTCCTTCGGGGCAGTAAGCAATTTGCCTTGCTTGTCCTTTATAAATTTGAGAGGGCATTGTTTTTCCTTCCTCATGTTCTTTAGGGTCTTATAGAACAATTTCTGGTTTTCTTGTGCATCTTTTTCTAGCTTTTCTCCAAATTCTTCCCAGGACTTCTGTTTTGCTGCTAGCACTTTGTTCTTTGCTTCTGTTCTGAGTATCACATATTCTCTATATTTTTCCATTTGTCCTGTTGTGTTTTTAGCTCCTAAGTATTGTTTCCATGCCATTTTCTTCTCTCTTATTTTCTCTTTGACTTCCTCTGTCCACCAAGGTGTCCTCTTTCTCTGGTTCCCAAGTCGGACTTCACCGCATGCTTCTGCAGCAGCTGTCTTTATGATATCCTTGAATTTATTCCAGAGGGTTTCCAAGTCATCAGGTCGTTCTTCTGTGTTGCTCACTGCTGTAGCAATAAGCCCCTGATATCTGGTCTTAATTTCTGGCTCTCTCAGCTTGTAGGTCCTAATGCTCATTTCTCCTGCTCGTTTACTTGGTTTCTTGCGTGATGTTGGGCAGTTCCTAGGCTGAGCAACTCTTTCAGTTGTTCGTTTGATTGTTAGCAGGTAGTGATCACTTCCAATCTCTGGCCCCCTCCAGACTCTTGCATCTCGGACATATCTGAATGAGCTTCTCCGAACAATGGCATAGTCGATCACTGACTTCTCATTCTTGGTTGGTTCACATCTAGTGTATGCATGTATGCGCTTATGAGGGAACTTTGTGTTTGTAATGATCAGATTCTGCTCACTGCAGAATCTAAGGAGTCGCTTTCCATTGTCATTGAGAGTATCTTCTCCATATCTTCCGATAACGCCACCCCATCTAGCATGGTCATTTCCAACTCTGGCATTAAAATCTCCGAGCATGATAACTTCATCTAGGCAGTCATCCACTGTCCTTTGAAGCAGCTCGAAGAATTCCTCCTTGACCTCTGCTCTCTCATCCTCATTTGGCCCATACACTATGACCAGGTTGACTATGGTTTCTCCTTCTTTTAGTTTTACAACCATAATGCGCTCCGAGACAAAGTTCCATCCCTTGATACTATCTTTTTGATTTTGGGCCACAATGCAACCCACGCCCCCTTTAGCTCTTTCAGATATGGGTACACCACTGTAGAGCAACGTGTTGCCATCGAGATCCATGACTCCTTGTCCTTTTTTCTTCGTTTCCGTTATAGCCAGGATTTCTAGTTTTGCTTTCCTCATCTCTTCCACCAGCTCCTCTTCCTTCCCATTTATACTTCTTGTGTTCCAAGTTCCATAAGTCGTAGTCCGTAGTCCGTTCCAGTTCGTCGCCTTTAGAATCAGTCCGGTTTTCTCTCTTGTATTTCTCGTAATCATAGTTTAAGACAAACAGGTGATTGGCCTGTTGTGCCTTTGCATGGTGGAGGGGCTGCCTCCTTACGGCCTCCATGCAGGCCGCCCTCCTCCTTTTTCATCCGGGCTTGGGACCGGCATGGGCGGAGTTCGCACTTGCTTCTACAAAGTTTATTTTCAAAAAGTGGCACTGAACAGACGCTCCTAATTGACTATATCAAATGGTCTAGCCAATGGGACCATGTTTACAAAAGCATTTGAAAAAATGTACCCTTCCTATCGTTTCCATTAACAACCAAAAATAGTATTTGCAGTCGACTAATCATGTTTCGCCTTACATATAATTCTAGCCAATCAAATCGGATTTAACGTGGTGGCCTCATTTCTTCTAAAGCAGTGTCCAAACACGCCATTATGAGCAAATATGATCCTGTGTTGTCAGACAACACCACTATAGTATTTTGGCTATAATTTGTTAATTATTAGACTATTTGCTTAACACCTAACATATTCTTTGTCAGCAAGTCCTAAGGCACCCAAATATATAAGTTTAATGGAGCTAAGTGGCTGCGTTCAAAATATGTATTTTCTTCTACCACCCGTTCACTTCGATACGATGGGGTGTCTTCTGTACTGTCAGGCTAATGTCAGGATTTCAGACGTAAAACAGTATTGTGTCATGTTTCCTAATAAGCATTAAACATGTTTTTTAAAACCTTACCTCGTATTGGTAGTGTTTTTTGTCACTGTTTATTTGAAAAAAAATCAAGCCTTCATGCCTTTCGCGTGGGGTGGCATTAATTTTATATCGCGAGGCGACGTGGTAGTATTGCATGCGTTCCTCCGTACATCTCTCTCTCTCTCTCTCTTCTAAGCCCGTCTGTCTTTTCGTTTACGTAGTGCATAAAATGACATTAATGGAATATTAAATCTAGGTCATTACGCAGTGTCTCTATCAAGGTCGTACAAGCAATGCAGTACCAGTTTTATTTTTAGAAACGCGTGTATTTGATGCAGTAGGCTTTTCTAGTAAACGTGAAAGCGTTACAATTATGCAGACGGAGCATAAAAAGGGGTTTTCTTGTTTAACTAGTATGACGTTCTATAACACAGGCGTACGCTATTGTGACCGCACTGTTCTTTTACCATTCTTCTTTCCTTTTATTGAATTAATTCGTTAGGCTTTACATTTACTTTTTATTTTATATATGTGGATTAGAATTTCTCACGACACTGTGCCACACTTAAACCTGTTGAAGAGACATACAAACGACCCCATACTAACGTCATCCTCCGATGAATGTCTGGTGGTTTCTCACCTTCACTACCCAAAAAAACAACGGATAATGGCTCGCTGCTCTTTTCTTGTGCATTCTTCCGGGCGGCCATCTTGGCTATTGTTTGCTGACGTCATACTTCCCATCAGGACGACGAGCCTGTGTGCACTGGTACCTCAGGCGAGAGGGTATAACTTATCTGTTGTACAACCGTCTTCTTCGAGATGTTGAATTTTTATTGCCATATTAAGGTTATTTTTGACCCCGCCCCCCCCCCCCGCCCTCGGTTATATATATATATATATATATATATATATATATATATATATATATATATATATATATATATATATATATATATATGAGTGGGTATGTGTACGTGTGTGTGTCCGTAAGGCTGTAAGGGACCCACACAGTAGTATAGTATATTTTGAGGACATAGACTACTTGGAAACATCCGATACTATCAAAAACACATTCCAAAACTAATCCCAGCTTACTGTATCATTAAACGTTTTTTAGAAAACCGAATGTGTCTTTCATCTGGTCCATTCTCAAGAAAACGTCTCCAACGCAGCTGTCATTTATACATCAGCTCTAGTGTCTTTTAATCTTAACTAGTCAATTATTATATGAACACATGACACATCTCGTGACATGTCATTTAACTAAGGGTCACCTGCTTTGTTAAGTTGAGTCAAATCATGTCATTATTCCTCTATCACTACAGAAGAATCTCCGAACATTTACTGTACCAAGTGTATTTTGTTTTCATTCTCACTGTCTTTAATCTGACTGTATTTAGATAAGTTTGCACTTTCTTTATCTGAACGCTTTTAAATTAATTCTCACTGTCTTTAATCTGTAAGCATTTAAATGATATCTTCATTTCTTTAATATATATGAAATTTCTTTCTCGGGCATTCACTGGTTTATCTCTACCACGATTTTGACATTATGCCAGTGAACTGTGAGGGTTGTTTTCCTGATAAAGATCCCGCTATATTTTCACACATTAAACAGTCTCTATCCACTTGGACGATAGACACATAATTTACCTCGTTGTTAATTACGACTGTTCTCACTCCGAGCATACTGGGGACACAATTTTCTATTCTATTGAAGTAATTAACTTTCCTTTTCATTCAACCCTTCGTTCATTGCAACTGAAATAATAATTTGCGAACTCGCAGACTTCTAAAAGTATGTTATGACATATTATGTTGTGATGTTTGTGATATTGTGATGAAATGGAACAACACGATTGGGTTTGTATGACTTTAGTAATGGGTCTTGCTTAATGATACTATTAAGAATAATTAGCAAACAGCGGTTTGCTAGGTAACTTATTGTGTTTGCTGCGAAAACATTTATAAGGAACACGTAAAATAAAGATGATGGAATCATGCATTTGCTTGTCGACTAGATTTCACCGAGCTCACTGTCATCTGTGCAAGGTGTGACGTGGAAATGTAAATAGATCCTCAGGAATCCGACTACCTTGTTTTCTCATTAGTATTTATGTTTTGCAACGCAAAAGCCACACATTTCGCTGTCTGCCTGACTCATATTTTGAAGCCACGCCTATTTTTTTCCTGTTTACATGCGCTGACAAGTTGTTTATCTACGTTCGTACAGGATAGATAACAGTCAGCGAGAGCATGATTTGCTTATCGGAATTATCACTCGAGCTGATTGCCAATAATCATTGGTTGACAGAACAGAAGCGCACGTAGAGAGAAATCGGGTTCTTTAAAGCGAGACGGCGGGCAGGAATTCTGCTTCGTAACTGATGTTCAACATTTCAGGGGACTTAAGCAAATCAAGGGCAATAATATTATTCCCGTACCTTGGAAGTATTTGATCTACGGCAGCGGACGAAATCTAAGAAAGCCCGTTCGCTTGGCCAATGTCTCTGTTGTTGGTCGGCATCGGTGAGCAGAAATCCTTTATCTTGGAAACGAAGTTCCCTGTTTCTTTCCCAACTAGGCCGAAGGTGTGAATTGTAACACCCTGGAGAGATATTGCACGAAATCTGTATATATTCTGCCTTCACTCCGAGTCAGTTGTTAGTCTCTCAGAAATTTCGGATAAATCTAAGCACGCCAGTATAGGAACCATTTTATTCGCAAAATGTGTTAAATTGTCCCGTGGGGATTTAAATTTCTGATTGTTGTAATATTTTAAGTTGTGCTTAAGTATTAAATGTGTTAAGAGTTTTACCATTTTATTCACTGTTATTCCCCAGCGTTAAGACTAGCGAAATAGAAAAACGCGTAGATATTTTCTTACCAGTGGTTCAGTAATGTAAAATCCATCAACCATTTTTTTTCTGACTTAAGTAAAATGTTAAGAGTGAAGGATAAAGTGACAGAGTAGTATGCGCATTATATTTCTTTGTGTGTAAATTTTTTTAATGGCTAGCGTTGTATCATGTGCTAAAAACCGATAGACGTCAACAATCAACTAACTAGTAATTACAGGCAATATTTTTTAAGGGCATAGTCATAATTAAATTAAAACTGACATCGTCCGCTGAGTGTTTTACCGAGTTGGAAGGAAGAGGGGGGGGGGTGTCTGCATGCCTAAAACCCAAATCCGTACTTGCGACGCGAAGCGCAATATTATAAGCGTAAAATACCGTGTACCTTTTAATTTAATTAGGAGACGGAGAGGATTTTTTTTTTTCCCTTAACCAGCAGCACTTGGGCTTTCAGCCCTTCGGCCCAATGACATGTCATTGCGAGGCTGGGGAACCTGAGGACTTTCCTTCCATCCCGGTCAGGAGCTTCGCTCCTTCCCATCCACAGAGGGTTTATCACAGGAGCCGTTCAGGCTATTCAGTCAAATTTCCGGCCGTAAACATTTCTTCAAACGCCGACGCCCGGGTTTGAACCATGAACACCTGGTCGCCAGTACAACGCCGAAGCCATTACACCAGCGCGGCTCCCAGACGGAGAGGATAAGAGATCACACTCTACGCCAGGTATACAAATCCTACTTTCTGAACTGAGCAACAAGCGCAGGGTCGCCATGCAATGGATACAGTCTCATTGTGGAATACCACGAAACGAGAGAGCGCACGGATTGGCTAAAGAAGGTGCTGTAGACGAGCAACCGGATGTACCAGTTACGTACCATCAAAAGAAAAAGATGATCAAATCAATCAGAAAGCCACAAACACAGGATGACTACCAGGCTATGAACAGATCAAAACAAATTGTCATTCTGCGCCTCAGAACAGGACACAACCGACTTCGCAGCCACATGTATACAAAATTCAAGATTGGCAATTCAGCCATGTGTACATGTGGACAGGCACCCCAGACTGCGGAGCACGTACTTCAAGATTGCCCCGAATATGATATATTGAGGCAAACCCACTGGCCCAGAGAAACAACACTGGAAGCAAACCTATACGGACCTCTGTATGAACTACAAAAGACAGTGAAGTTTATACAAGAAACAACATTGCAGATATAGACAATATATTTAAAGCGAACGTAAAAAGAAGAAGAAGACACTCTACGCGGGATAGCATAGGATTTTCATTTTTGTTAAATGTTTGCTTTCTTCCCAATATAGGCTTGGTCAAAACCAGCGGCCAGCGTGTTTTCTTTAATCGTGGGCTTTTACTCAGTTACTGAAGGCATGTGAACTGTAACATGAGCTAAACTAGACTTACAAATGTCCAGATTTGTATATTAAATTTATCAGCCCACTGCGGCAATAAACATAACATTTTTCCCGACTACTGACAGTCGTTTTTCCCAAGTGAATTCTTTAATCAAGAGAAACGCTGTTTCATAATCGGCTCTCGTCCCAGAAAAAGTCGAATGGATTTATCATCATCATTTGTAAAACGTAACAGTCGTAGCACCTAGAGGCTAGACAATACAGGAAATATTTTCTCCCTTTTTTATAACTGTGAACGCCCAAGAACGTCTTGCTTCAATAACTAATCGCGGTGATACAGGACTCATCCAGGAAAAATAAACTCATCAACTTTGGCGACTACCTCGGACTTATTATTAACTATACCAAGGCTAGTCTGGGGCCATATTTGGGCGCCCCACCTGACACTATAGGTTCATACTATTATTATTGTTCTTTCCAAGGAATACCTACGCCAAGTATTGGGTAAGCAAGTGTGTTTGTGGCCACAGAATGACTGAGTGATAAAAAACGAGAGAGAGAGAAAAAGACTTTCCTTTTGTTACAATCATTGTACTCTTTTCTTTGTTTGTTCGCTATCTGATTATTTTACTGGATAACTTAAGTAGAAACTTTGATCCTTACTATACTGTCTATTCTATACACTAGTGTTAATCTTTGACCTTTTGGGTTATTAACTTCTTGCGGAATCTTTTCTCAACAGAGGGGAGGGCACGTATGGGGTTATTTTCATATTTCTGTAAACTTGATTTATATTGATTTCTTTATGTTTGATGTTGTAAGAAGTTTAAGTGATAATAAAATAAACCAAACTTAATCGACCGTGTCGGTCAGCCCCATACCCTTATTAGCCTTAGTTTTCACGGTTGTGTGTCTTGTAGTCACATATTTGTGTGTGTGTGTGTGTGTGTGTGTGTGTGTGTGGTTAAACGTAAATGTTACATGTATGGAGAGTAGGATTGTCTGATAATATATTACAGTCGTAAAGATAGGCTGGACTAGAGTATCTTCTCAATCCAGAGACAGATTCTACCCTTAAACTATTCACTCGTGAAATCTATTTCTTATACCTTATTTCTCCCTTAGTTACCACTATCACCTCTACTCAGACGGGACCAAATAAATCTCTATACCTATCTTTTTTAACTCTACGACACAAGGGAATTCACATTACACTTTCAATGACCTTTGCTCCAGCTTCAGATTTATGAAATCATGTCTGCGCTCGCCTTATAGCCAATCGATATTTTGCGTGCTGACAAACTCAATCGCCTCTACGATTCAGGGGTGGATTATCGTTTCGGCGACGTAAAGAAATATAGCAATTCCAGCTAGTTTACTGTTGTCACAGAAGCAGCTGAATGTTACGTGACAATAATATAATTTGAAACATTTATTTCTCCCTGATGACCAGCTCCACTATGCTTTCTTTCATGATTCTGCAGACACCTGTCGGTCTATACCTTTTTATTTTAACCTTATAGTATTAAAGCAAGTTTGCCCTGAAGTTCGGCGTGACAAGTTTACATTGTGCCGAGACGTGTTATGTCTCATACAGTCTTGCACAATTACTTCGGAGATTAGTTTTTGACTAGTTAGATAAATGTAGCGTTTACATCAGTTCTTATAAGTGCTCTGTTGTCTGATTTAGAAAAGGGTAAATGACTAAAGAGTGACAGGGCCATATTAGAAAATGTATGATGACGTTCTTCTTCTTTGATTCTTAGCAGCCGACCGTCAAAGCAGTCAGTGGCCATCACGCCTAGTGGCGTCTTATAGGGCAACAACAAATTTATCCCACCTTGCTCGGTCGGTGGCCATCCTTCGTACAGTGCCCCAACTCTGGCTCATTCTTTGCATCTCAGCCTCCACAGTCCTCCGCCAAGGTGTTTTTGGTCGGCCTCTCTTTCGTTTTCGTTCAGGGGTCCAAAGCATAGCTGTTCTTGTGATGGCATCGGGATCTCTTCTGAGGACATGGCCAACCCAGCTCCAGCGTCTGCCAGCTATGATGGTGTGCATGTCCTCTTGCTTGCTCCGAGTAAGCAGATCTTGGTTGGTGATGGTATTCGGCCAAAAGATTCAGTGAATTTTTCTTAGGCATGTTGTGTGAAAAGAGGACAATTTCGACATTTCCTTCTCTGTAACTCTCCAGCTTTCCGCACCATAGAGAAGCACAGAAAGCACACAGCTCTGATATAATCTTAATTTTGTGCTTGTGCTGTATTGAGAGGACTTCCAGATGTTGTTTAGGGTAAAACAGGCTGTTCTTGCTTTGTTTATTCTGTTGTTGATGCCTTTGCTTGCCCCGCCGTATGGTTTTTTTATGCATCCTAGGTATGTGAAGGTG
Organism: Oreohelix idahoensis; assembly: GCA_024509875.1. Classification (NCBI taxonomy): domain Eukaryota; kingdom Metazoa; phylum Mollusca; class Gastropoda; order Stylommatophora; family Oreohelicidae; genus Oreohelix; species Oreohelix idahoensis. Next base: position 10,821 of record JAMPIV010013386.1, on the reverse strand, counting down.
TCTGTCTGTACCAGTTGCTGATTCCTTACTAATTTGGGCTCAGGGTTGCTCACATTGAGCGTCATGATCTCTGACTTCTTTAAATTGATGTTCAAGCCCACCTGCTGGCTATACTTATTAAGCCTGTCCGTTTTTTTCTGGATGTGTTGATGTGAATGTGTTAGTAGTGCAATGTTATCTGCATATTCCAGATCTTCCAATGTAGAAAATGTAGTCCATCTTATTCCTCTTGGACTGCCCTCTGTTGTCTGGCGCAAAAAACCAGTCTATGACTGTTAAAAATAGAGTGGTTGATAAGGGGCATCCCTGTCGTACTCCTGTCTTCACCTCAAAGGTTAGGTTGCTTTGCCCAACACTACACGTGAAGTTGGCATAGAGGCTTTTTATAATTGGCACTATGCAGCTTGGAATTCCATAAGTGTGATAAATTTAACCGTGATACAACGTTAAAATATCTCCAAAGATAAAATGTAGGTATAAAAATAAGGCGTAAGCTACTAGAAGACATGATCGCCCATGCCGCGGTTCACTACCCGCCATGAAACTAACTTGTTAGACGTGAAGGCAAAATGTTTACCCTCGGAGACGGGAGGAAACGGAGATCAAAAAGAAAAAATATGACTGAACACGTGCTTGAAACTAGCAAGGCTAAAAAGACGCAATTGGTGGGGAAAGGAAAAAAATTCACGTCCCCAAGTTGACACAATGTAAAGAAATGGACAAAAGGGACCTTAGCTATTATACGCAACAGTCATTTCTTGGACGCTTTTGCGATACTTAGTCCTTTTATTTGAATTCAGCGGCAAACGCATTACAGAAGATGCTCGAACATATTTCAAAAAAAAAACAACTAACCTTGAAAAAGTAACTTTTTCTTAATAATAATGTTAGGAATATAAAAACTAGCTAGTCTGATGGCCCATCTTGAGCAGAGAAATAATATGCTTTCATTTATACAGACGGATAGATAATAATGAAGATATTGACAAAAGACTGTGTTGTTCATGACAGACGAGCGACTGCACTGTTAAAAAAATGTCACTAATTTTCAAAAAATTGCGGCCTTGAGACTCAAGTGCTAAAATCTAGTTGGAATGAAAGAGAGGGGGAGATAGTGGAAAATTGTGGCTAAAAAAAACTCTAGAGGCAGATTCGTGTAGGAAATGCATGTAGAAACAAGTGTGTTTTGTAAAAAACGCAAGTAGAGACAGACGGACCAACAGACAATAATACATACTTGACTGAGGTATGACTGAATTGACTTTTGGTTGGATGTTTGAAATTTGAAAAGGGGGAAGTCGGTGATTGGCCACAGATAATCATATTATCGGCGCACAGACGCGCATTTTTGCCATTCAACATAAATTGTCCAGTAGTAGACACAGTAATTCTTCAGCGGTGTAATTCCCAGAAGCTAATTGCAATATTTAGAGGGACGCCATACTAGAGCCAGCAGCTCAGCTGAGTTTTGCTAGAATATAACTGTGTTCTCTATTCATAATTCTGGTAAGACTGAAAGTATTTCTTTGTATATTTTAATATTGTTTAATGTTTCGAGTGATTTCATACTGCCATATCAAAATCTATCCCTTACAACAAGTAAGGATTCGCTCTAGATCCCCAGCCCAAGTTCAAGGTCTAGAGACAAACAAAATACATAAACGCCAGCAAGGATTATGAAGAGCGGATCAAGTGTTGAGATCAGTGGAACATATCACCTATCTTATTCAATAGCAGGAAGCTAATGAACATATTTCAGAATATGTAGTCTTGGGGAACTAGTACTATGTGAAACCAACTTGGTAAGATGTGCTGTATGGTCAGAGAGATCTGACCCCGTCTATGTGGTGTTGTTGTGTAATGTTGTGTACAGAAGTGGCTCAGGAGGTAGAGTTCTGACACATGACCCAATACTTTTGTTGCAGAAGTGTGAGTTTCTGTTTGGCACCGAAGTGGTGTCAAAGGCTGTGTTGATAAATACAAGTGTGGACCAGTGCAGTCTATTATTTGTCAGAGCAGCCTTATATTGCCCCCAAGCACGGAGAGGTGGGGCCACCAGATTCCAGCACCAGAACTACTCAGTCAAGATACGTGAGCGTCTGGCCTGCTGGATATTCACCAACTTATTTACTAACTAACACACCAACTATATTCCCATCAACTAGAACATACCATGTTGGGAAATAAAACTTGTATTCCTCCCATCAGTAAATGGACAATGTTTGGTAGCCATAGACTGGGAGTGATGAAGCCACCCCAACAGCACATCCATTAATCGTTCTCCCAGAGAAATTACAAATATAAACAGTAGTAATATTAACTAGTCTTGTAAAATACATATGTACACACCTTTCATTTATTATGCCATAAATTCATGCATTTCATTCATAATTTCAAAACCTTTCATATGTTCTGACCAAAATAAAACCTTGGTTCAGAACAAATAAACTTAAAAAAAATTTAATATCAAAAATTTAAAAAGCTTGAGTTAGTTCAGTGTGTTATAAAGTTTATTAATATTATTAGACTGAATAAATATATGTGTGTGTGTGTGTGTATGTAATCTACCACAACACATTACATATCAGTACCCTAGATTGTTAACGTAGCCACATTCATTAGTAAAAAAGATATGTGTGAGGTCGTACGTGGTAGCAAGAAAAGCCTTCTGTAAATTCACAGCTACATTTATCTCAGGAGCCTTCACAGCTGACCTCATACATCACACTAGGTAATATCACAACCATACAGTACCATCAAATCCACTACAATAAGCCCTCAGTATTTTCCATAAAATGTCCCTATGTATACTGTCAAAAGCCTTTTCAAAATCAACGAAATTAATGTACAGTTGTCTTTGCCATTCTGAGCACTGCTCTATAATGTTCCTGAGAGTAAATATATGATCTACACATCTTCTGTTGTTTCTAAATCCTGCTTGTTCTTTCCTCAGTTTGTGGTCTACTGCTTTTGAAATTCTCTGTATAATTATCCTGCCTAGTATTTTGCTTGGAACTGAGAGAAGAGTGATTCTTCTCCAATTATTGCAGTCTGCAAGATTTCCCTTCTTGAGCAATTTGACAATTATTCCTTTGGTGTTTAATGTTTCTGGTGTTATCCAGTCTTGCTTCTTCCTTCCCTGGAATCCCAAGCATGATTTGCTGCTTTCCTTATATACTGTTGAAATGGTGTTGAATTTCTGGTCTATATCAGTCAATGTCTTTTGCTGACTTTTGGCAAATGTATATTGTTTTTTTTTTGGTCATCCGCAAAAGCTTTTCTGGTAAGGGGGTCCTTCAATGTGCTGATTTCAAACCTTTTCTGTGTAGTTACAGTTGGTCCAGCCCTTCTTAGTTTCACTTTCAGTTTTGCTACTACTAAATGGTGATCACTTCCCACATCTGCACCTCTTCTTACCTTCACATCTTGTAATGCATGTCTCCATCTACCGTTAATCATGATGTGGTCTATCTGGTTTCTGTCCCGATCATTTGGTGGTTCCCATGTTAATTTGTGAATTTCTTTATGTGGGAAAAGTGTTCCTCCAATGACCACGTTGTTAATGCTACAGAAACTTATTAATTTATCCCCATTTTCGTTTGCTGTTCCGCTGCCGCATTTCCCCATTACGCTTTCATTATATGTATTGTGTGTTCCAACTTTCGCATTGAGGTCTCCCATTATTATAATAAGATCATATCTTGGTGTGTCTTCCATTTCTTTCTGCAGTTGTTGATAGAATTCATCCTTGACCTCTTCATCGCTATCATTTGTTGGTGCGTAGCATTGTAATATTGCTGTATTGGTAAATCTCCCTCTCAATCTTATCAGTCTGTTGTTGATGGGTTTCCATTCCAGTAATGTCCTTTCTATTCCTTTCTGTAGAATAATGGCTACGCATTTATTGTGCTGTCCATCCTCTCTTTCAGAGTAAAGTACTGTTTCTCCTGTTGCTGTTTTAACTTTTCCTGCTCCTGTCCATCTGCTCTCGCTTATCTCTAGAATGTGTAACCTATAGTTTCTCATTTCTGCCGTCACCTGTTTTAGTTTACCCGTCACGTTCATTGTCCTGACATTTCAATATCCTATTCTTGTATCAATTTTTTGCGGTCAGGCCGTCCGTTTTCATGTCAGTGGTTTCCTTTCGGCTTTCACCACTGACAGTAATACGAGCCTCAGACTCCGGATGGGAGCTTCAGAGGCCATCAAAGCAGATATCGACACGGCTACAGAGATGTTATATAAATTACTTGGTAAAGTCTGGGAAAAGGAAGAGATACCAGCAGAATGGAAGGAAGGATATCTGGTTACGTTGCCTAAGAAGGGAAATTTACAAGAGTGCAAAAATTATAGAGGAATAATGTTACTTTCAGTGCCAGGAAAAGTATTAAACAGGATCATCCTTGAAAGATTAAAAGAGTCCATAGACAAGAAACTGAGAGATGAACTAGCAGGTTTTCGACAAAACAGATCCTGTACAGACGAGATAGCCACTTTGAGAATAATAGTTGAACAAAGTCTGGAATGGAATTCACCACTATACATCGGATTTGTGGACTACGAAAAGGCATTAGACAGTGTAGACAGAGAATCACTTTGGAAATTGATGAGGCATTATGGAGTTCCCCTAAAGATCATTAATTTAATAAAGAAAACATATAAAGAAATGACATGCAGAGTTCTTCATGAAGGACAGCTTACAGAACCGTTCGGGATAAGAACAGGAGTGCGACAGGGATGCCTCTTGTCTCCATTTCTTTTCTTACTAGCAATAGACTGGGTTACGAGAACATCGACAACACACAACAGAAATGGAATCCAGTGGACTCTGACTAAGCAGTTGGATGATCTGGAATTTGCTGATAACTTAGTTCTTCTGTCCCACAGCCGTAATCAGATGCAGGACAAATTGAAAACACTCGATGAGAGGTCACAGCAATTGGGTCTGAAAATACACAGGGAAAAGACAAAGATAATGAGAATAAATACAGGTATGATAACAGGGTTGAACTTGAAGAAGCACCAATACAAGATGTAGAATCGTACACATATCTTGGCAGCAATATAGAAAATGTTGGAGGGACAGACAGTGATATCAAAATAAGAATACAAAAAGCAAGAGGAGCTTTCATTGCATTTTGAAATATATGGAGATCAAGAGAAATCGGATCCAACACGAAAATAAGAATCTTCAACTCAAATGTGAAGTCAGTCCTATTGTATGGCTCTGAGACATGGAGAACAACAAAGACAACTACCAAAAAGCTACAGACTTTCATAAATGGGTGCTTGCGTAGAATAGAGGGATTAAAATGGTATGACAAGGTTACCAACGTGGAACTGATGACAAGAACTAGACAAGTGCCAGTGGAACAAGAGATGAGAAGAAGACGATGGCGATGGATAGGACACACACTTAGGAAACCTGTTGATAGCATTACAAGGCAGTCCTTGTTCTGGAATCCCCAGGGCAAGAGAAGCAGAGGTAGACCAAGAAGCACGTGGAGAAGAGAGCTGGAAACAGAACGTGGAAAGAACTTGAGATGATGGCACGTAACAGGAGGACTTGGCATTTGTTTGTTGAAGGCCTATGCTCCTTTGGGAGTGGAGGGTTATGAATGAATGGTATAGCTCTGGGGGTAATGAGGGTTCGCAAGCCGCCATACCTCGACAATGTATTGACACCGGTGATGGCAGGTATGATGACGTACTGAACATAATTCGTAGAAATTGAGAAACACAGTTTTTTCTTCCTGTAAAGGTTTAATTTATAATTTATGCAGCACGTTGTTCATTGTCATCATCCTCGTATTGGAAATCTACAACGATTCTTAGTTGTACATTATTGCACGACCCTGGAGGATAAGGCTTAAAATAAAAAATATGTCTATTTCTTTGGATTTCATCGTCATTGTCGGCATTTTTGTCTGTTCCATTGTACCAATCACTGTTGAGGCCTGGCGGCCACAAGAAGGATTGCGCTAGAGTAACCTGTGGACGTGAGGAAAAGTAAACAAATGTCATTTGTCAACATAAGATACAGTAAAATGTTTTGTATTTTAAAGCCAGTTTCTAATGAGTTTTGCTACCGATGTTACAATAAATTTAAGACATATGTTCTCGGAATTTGACACTTAATAGGGGCATTCTTTAACGTGCATAATAATTCACAAGATGTTTTGTAATGTTTCTCTCATCACTAGAAATATTGTTGGACATGTTTACTTATATAAAAACATGTTAACAATTTTTTTACGTCACGCCTCAGTATCCTAAGTCTTAATTTTAAAAAAGTAACTGAAAAGACAGAATCAATCAAAAGACAGAATCTATCAAAAAACAGAATCAATCAAAAGACAGAATCAATATACCAAGATAAGGATTATGAAAATGTAAACTGGTGTTCTCTTCATGGTATTAGAGCTGTTACTGGAACTTAAAAAAAGATGATGTTCCAAGCTGACTTGCGAACCAGGAAAGCGACCAAAGCGTTGTGTACATTTCATCGCAAAATGATTCTTTATATACACTGCTGACGAAATAAACTATTATTAATAGCTTCACTGAATAGATTTTCCTAGTTTACTTACCATGGTAATCTTTATGAGTATGTAAATATCTTCATAGTAACCGAGATTTTAGTGTTTATAACTCTAGGTAAGTATTTCACGCGAGGTTGTAGTAACACGACCAGTGTAAGATCTGAACATGAACAGCTGGCTAGAACTAATGCGAATTGTGGTGTGTTTTTCAACTTAACGCTGCAAGTGGTGTACTACACAGCTCTGGTGTATGGATAAATGAGTGGATGGATGGATGATAGATGGATGGTTGATGGACGAATGGTTGACAGACGGATGGATGGATGGATAGACAGATGGCTGGATGAATACATGAATGGATGGATGGATAACGAGATAGATGGATAAGTGGATGGATTAATAGATGCATATGTGGATTTATGGATGGATGGAGAGATGTGACCGGATGGCCTACTCCAGCGCTTTTCAGAGCTAATTAGTTAGAATCTCCCAAGATAGAAAATTCCATTATAACTAAAAGGGACATAACTCTCCTCTGGCACACGCACTACCACAGAGACAGATAGATATTTAGACTATTAAAAGTGTTTGTTAATTGACTAAACATTTTTTTGAGAGAGCCCTACCGATGAGGATTTGTACTTCAGGTATATGAAAAACAATGTGACGAACTTTGAAATTACTACCACAACTTTATGAGAATCTTGCAAAGCCTATTTTTGAGAGATAATACCATACATTTTTTAAATAACGTATTCTTAAACAAACAGCATTTATGAGAATTAATAACGAGAGGAGCGTTTCCTACAGATAACATGGAGAAATAAGCGAACTGTATTCATCACACGTATCTGTTTTGAATACAGGTCTTTTCATTCATCTTAAAAAGCCAGGGCTAGTACTTCTGTTGCGTTCTATGTAGGAAGGTTGTGCCAAAGACATTAGTGTTGTGCGCATGCGGTAGTGGTTTCAGGAGCGATTAGCTTGCATTATTGTGTTGTAAACATGTACATTTCTTAAGTACCTCATACATCTTTAATATAGATGAGGATTTCTATTATCTGTCCTTTGTCGTAAAGCTTGTCTGCCCATTCCCGTTCACCCATTCAGTCCTGCCAATAATTTCTGTTTGTTGGGTTGTTTTTATTCTAAAATTTCTTCTTCTTTCCAACCGACCGATGTGTAACTTTAAACTAGTAATTTAAACGATAGCATTTCATCTACCATATTCACGACAGCAGCGATTTTAGGCTGTCAGCATTATCTGGTTCATCCAGGTACTCGTTGGACAAGTAAACGTGGAACGTGTATCAGCGGTCAAGGTGAGGAACTATGCTGGGAGACTGGCGGGATGGGTTTTTTTTTTTTTTTTTCGTGATCAGGTCGCAACAAAAATCATTTACACAACTACACAAACGAAAATCAGTTTGAATAAAAAGTGAACACTGAAAAGTGCAGTATACGACAATGTAATATTTGCTTACTTTTACGTTAGCGGTTCATTCTAACCAAAAAGCGTAGGGATGCTGAAAATTACGTTATTGAATAAATATTACACACATAAAGGTATGTTTCAGGCACTTGTGAGAAACAAAGTAGTAGAAAACCAGACAAAAGAAGTGATAGGCTTATCGGAGAATCGAACCCAGGACCATCAGAACAGTAACATCACCTAGCTAGCGAAGCGAATCACACTATCCTCCCTGCCAACTTCTGCTTCCTCTTCAAGTACCATGCCTAGTGGCGTAGGAGATCATGTCTCTCCACAACTTCCTGTCTCCAGTACAATTTATCAATTGTGTTGTTGACTTCTTTCCATGCCACGATGTCAAACTGTCCAGTATTTGCTCTCTTTGTCTTCCCCTATCTCTTTTTACTTCAATATTACCTGTTATTATGATATATTCTATCTTTCTTCTTCTCATAACATGCCCAAAACAAGTGGATTGCTAACTAGGCATCACAAAAAAAATATTGCTTCATGGACAGGTGTCATTAGAGCAATTTTCTACACGCAACACCTGACGTTAACCAAGGGCGATCCCGCCTAATTATTGACACTCACTTCTGCGGTCCCCCTGTTGTACAGCATAGGTCAGATTACACAAGACAAAGACCTGTGTCTAGTAAATGAAAGACGACTGAGAACAGTACGGGACAGAGGGTAGGTTTGGTATTGTATAAACATTTTTAGACAAAGAAAGAGGGGAAACCCGAGGCCTTTAAACAGTAAATAAATACAAGTACATATTACACATAACGATCTGCTTCAGTCACTCGTGAGAAACAAAGAAGTAGAAAACGAGACAACACAAAAACAACAGAAGTGATAGGCTCACCAGAACATATTTATCCAATACCAAACTTCAGTGTCTCTACATAGTTGAAGCATAATGTAGTTCCTACAATTTTTTGGAAGTAATTATATCTCATTATTTCTCCTCTTGAAACATTTGGCTTTTCTTAAGCATCTCTTCCCACAGGATGGGATTTTCTTCCATGTTTGACACTGACAGCAAAGAGAAGATAAGAGTATATTATTTATCAACTGTCGTTTAGTTTCAGTACTGATACTATGATCTTTGAGTAATGGTATAGTCCGTTCGGAAATTCGTGCCCACAGAAAGCGTCAATTTTCTCCAAAACTGGACATGAATTTTTGCATGCAGTCTTAGATTTTCCATGCAGTTATTAATATATTTTTTGGCCTTACAAAACTCAAGTCATGTTCGAATTTTCTTCTTTACGTTATATAAAAAACTTTTACTGTTGTCTGGGTTAATTTTTAGTAGTTTTACAGAAAAGTTACAAGATCCGTTCAAAAATATATATATTTTTTTTTGAATTAGTTACTCGCGATTGTGTACAATAGGTGCGCACTCGTGCGGACATGTAGTCACTACACTAATTCAAACCAAAAAAAAAATAATTTTTGAACGGATCTTGTAACTTTTCTGTAAAACTAAGAATAACGTAAAGAAGAAAATTCGAACATGACATGAGTTTTGTAAGGGCAAAAAATATATTAATAACTGCATGGAAAATCTAAGACTGCATGCAAAAATTCATGTCCATACAACAAACAGTTTTGGAGAAAATTGACGCTTTCTGTGGGCACGAATTTCCGAACGGACTATAACAGTTGACAACTCACTGCTATGACAGTGCGACGCGAAACTGAAATGTGTTAAGCATGTTCGTAAAAAAAAGCATGACCATAAAGTGTAAACGTATTTCTCAAAGTATTAAGTTGGGTTGTGGAGTCGGCAAAAAAAAAAATGTTTCGACTTCTACTTCTGAAACTTTAGAAATCCGAATCCCAACTACTTTAACTAGTCATGTGGTATAAAATTGAGAGTCGGAGTCCGGACAATTTGTACTGACCGCGACTCAACTAACAAAACGATCGACTCCACGTCGCTGATTCCCACAGCCCTGGTTTTACGTTTTTAATACGAGGAAGTAGTCAGGGTGGAGGAATGATTTTCGAGTCATTTTTAAATGCTTATTTAACAGGAGTCTATAAATATTTCCTTTTCGTAGCGATTAATCATAATTTTTTGAACCTTCATTAGATTGTTTTCCTATTATGTCAGATAATCCTGAATCTACTGTTATTCCTTCTCTCGTTCTGTTTTTCATTCGTTCCGCTCTATTCTCATCCCTATTAAGGAATTAAAACAAAGTCAAGATGTTACAGTCTTTGTTCACAACGATGTTCAGCTGCAGATGACGCCAAATTTACTAGTTGTCTCTGACAGAAGGCATAAATAAGTAGTTTACCATTAACATTATCATACGATTCCACGCATATTAATGAACAATATATCAAGCAACATTTTGTTGTTCTCATACTGCCATTGTTTGTTTAGCCGACTATTATATGACTTAAGGGTTGTGCAGCGGGGTTTCGTGAGTCACATAATTTGTAACAGAGGTCGGCAACACAGGAGCAGTGAGATCTACTTTAAAAACACACAGCTCTTTATAGATCTTCTTCTTCTTCTTCTTCCATCCTTAGCCATCAACCGGCAAAGCAGTATGTGGCCAGTACGCCTAGTGGCGTCTTAGGGCAACAACAAATTGATCAATCTATCGCTGTTTCCACCACGCCTAGTGGCGTTTATAGATCTACCGTGATAAAATCATGTCTGATGTCAGGTTTCACTAGCTACATGTAGCTTTAATCCCTGCCACGCGATCTGCTTACTGCAATCTCATCATCTGAGCGGTGGAAAATTAAAATTTATATTTTTGGTTTTCTTTTAAGGACTACCTT
>JAMPIV010013385.1:0-5000 GCA_024509875.1 Oreohelix idahoensis | reverse complement strand
ATCTATCTATCTATCTATCTATCTATCTATCTATCTATCTATCTATCTATCTATCTATCTATCTATCAACAGACTGACCGATACGAGAGTAAATTTTTTTTTTTTTTTTTTTAAAGTCCATTTCACACATATTTTATAACATAACTACAAAATTCCAATAGCAAATATTGCCTCAATCTTGTAAAACAAACCTTACCGAAACCACAATCTTGTAAAACAATCCTTACTGTTGAAGGCGATCTTCTCTGTTGTTCTGGAACATTCAATTTGACAACAATGTTCCATATAATGTCAATAAAGTGGTTATAAATTCTGGCCATGTTAGTTGAGTTCTTATATGGTTTCATTCAAGATTTTCATCGTGTCAATTGGTGTTGCTTTACGCGAATGCGGGGTGGGGTAGAAAAACGTGTGAGCAAACATTTGAAAGTTGCAATTATATTGAACTTGTAATTCCATTGACGTGATAAGTCGGTTCATTGAGTCCATACATTTATTCACAGTGATACATACATGATGATCAATTCCAATAGGGGTAGAGCGTAAGTCCATATAAGTCATGCATAAATTAATCAACAACGTAGACTGCTGGTTATGTGTCAATGTCCGTTATGAGGATACAATGCAGTATTGTCGTCAGAACATCACAGCTATATGCACGAGCAGATAGACATGGCTACCTGCCGACAGTGAGACTGCGAGTCTGAATATATTCATACGAATTTGACGATTATTCTCATCCTTCTGAGGATTCTAGTTAAATACTAACCTCCAATAATTTCCCTCTTATATAGAGTTTTAGGACTGACCCTGATCCATCAAAAATGCACATAAAATGGCTATATCCTGCCATTAAATTGGAAGGTTAGAAAAACGCAGCTATTCAGCTTTGCGGTCAAGTACAAAAGGGTCGCGTTTCTTAGTTACCGACTGTGTCCTAAACAACGCTATACACGTCATAATCGATCGTGTATGAAGCGTTCAGTAATTGAAACATCTATCGCAATATATTAAATGTCTTAACCTTTACAATTGCACGTCTGGTAACCTTTAGCAGACGGCGTTAATATCATATACCGTAACAATTCCCTGTACACCGGGGAAAAAAAAATCGATAGATTTTTTTCAATATCTATCCGACTTAACAATTTTTCAAAAAAATTTAACACAATTGTGACATATGGCCGACGATGTTCTGAGTAGAACCGTGTTGCGGTCGTGTCAACTAACTATTTGTCATAGTCATCTAACATAAATCACATTATATATCAATATTATACATATTATTATATCAACTAAATAAATGTCCAATGTTAATAGTGAATGATAAAATTAAATTAAAGTAAGGTCTGTCGTATTAGTATGTCATATAGGAATTAATTTGACTAATTAAAATTAAATTAATTAATTAAATTAAGAGTTAAATTATTAAGGTTCTAATGTAACGCGATGTTATGAGAGAAGAAAAAGACAAAATAAGTGAGAAGAAATAGAAAGAAATTCGAATATAAGTTTTAACTTAATTGTGTGTGTTAAGTGTTAGTGAATAATAACTATCTAATTTAATTAACTAAATAACGTATAGGTAAAAAAAATATTAATCTAATACTTGTGTGAGATTTATTTTCTCTTTTCATAATTTCTTCTTTTAGTATTTCGTTCTCTTTTTTGTTCTTTCATTTCATTTTTTTCTCACATTTCATTTTATTGATAATAATTCAATTAAGAAGTTAAGTTAACTAATTAATTAGTATAGGATATGATGATCCATCCGTAGTCTTGATCCTGATGAATTCTTTTAGGCAAAAATGTTCAAACGTTTACGTTGGAAAGAAATGTCATTTATCCCAGCATCCAAGAATTAAGTGCACCTAGAATAATAAGTTCGACTTGTCGTCAGATATTGTTCCATGATTGTTCAAAGAGTATTCATATCTCGTGTATGGACGTTAGACGAAGTTTGAATGTCTATATGTATACCTTGATTGTCTTTAGTTCCATTCTGTGATGCATATAGTGTTTATAAAGTTTAAATTGAAGGCAAGGTTAGTTCCTTTATAGTTGATACTTCGTTCAATCCAATGTAGTGCTGATTGAAATAGTTTAAGAGTGTCAATGTTAATTATTCGTCGTCAATAGGATTACGTGACAATGCATCTGCCACACAATTTTCAGTGCCAGGAATATGTTCAATGGAGAATTCAAATGGCTGTAGGATGATTGAATATCTGGCGAGTTTCTGGCTTTTATGATTCGATCGACGCAAGGATGCTACAGCACGTTGGTCCGTCTGTATGGTGAAGGGAGCACCGAGCAAGAATTTTTCAAGTTTGGTTATTGCCCAGATCACAGATAAAAGTTCCTTGTCGACTGTTGAATACTTCGTTTCTGCCGGCTTCAGCTTTCTTGATATGTATAAGGTAGGATGTAGAATGCCATCATGGTTCTGGAGCAGGCATGCACCAATGCCGTAGTTACTAGCATCTGTTCGTAAGAAAAATCTTTTGGAAGCATCGGGAAGTCTTAAAATTGGTTCATGCGAGAACAAAATTATAAATTTGTTGAAAGTTTCATTGCATGTACCAGTCCATGTCACCTTCACCGGCATATCTTTTTTTAACAATGAAGACAATACAGCCGTGATGGATGACAAGTTTGGTATGAATCTACTGTAATATTGAACAAGTCCTAACAAACTCCTGACCTGTTTCTTCGTCTGAGGAACTGCTATGTTTAGAATTTTGGAGACTGTACTAGGTAACGTTCGGATATATCCCGATCCAATGATATGTCCCAAAAAGGTTATCTCATTACACACGATTTGCACCTTTGTAGGTTTAGCAGTTAGATGATAATTCCTTAGAGTATCGAAAACATATCTAAGTCCCGAAACATGTTCCTCAAACGACGAACTAAACAAGCATATGTCGTCAATATATGTAATAACGTCTGGTCTACCTGATAAAATTTGTCGCATCAGGCGAATGAAGGTAGCTGGCGCATTAACAAGCCCAAAAGGCATCACATTCCACTGGTATAGACCTTGTGGAGTGGAAAATGCGGTGTAGTACTTAGTCTTTTCGGTCAGTGGTATCTGCCAATAACCTTTAGTTAAGTCTATCTTACTAAATATAGTTGCGTTGGATAGACGTGGTAGTAAGTCGTCAATAAGTGGATGTGGTTCGCTGTCAACTATAGTTTTAGCATTTAATTTTCTATAATCAACACATAGTCTGATGTTATTGTCCTTCTTCCGGACAATCACTAATGGAGAAGAGAATGGCGAATTACTAGTCTCAATGATTCCCAGAGACAACATCTGTTCAAGTTCCTTAGTAGTTTTAGCAAGGAAATGTAAAGGAACAGAATAGGGATGTACACGAATAGGTGTATCGTCATTGAGAGTAATGTCATGACTGATAGCCGATGTGCGACCCGGGACGTCGGTCAACACATCTGGATAAGATTGTAATAGATTAGCAATCTGTAGACGCTGTTGCGGTGTAACCGTTGAAGAGATGGTTACATCCCGCCAAGATTCAGTAGGTTGAACTACTGGTACAGGTAACGGTAACTGTACCTCAGGAAAAGAAGATTCTTCTTCCTGGATGACAGATAAGTTAGAATAATGACAAGTGGATACTGTGTTGTCATCTAGTTCATGAAAAATTGACTGTAAGTGTTCAGGACGTGTATGAAATTGCTTGAGCATGTTAATATGAAATATCTTTTTGTGTCCCCTGATATCTAAGACGTAATCAACGTCGGAAATTTTATCAATGACTTTGTAAGGACCATTCCAAGATATCAGTAATTTATTGTTATTGTGAGGAAGTAACACATAAGCTTCGTCGCCTGGGAATAATTGGCGTAATCGTCGAGACCTATTTTGTAGAGATCGAGCCTTAGCTTTTGCAGCCTCAGAAGAAGCTGTTGCCAACTGGCAAGACTCAATAATGTTCTTCCGAAGATTAATTACGTACTCGTAAGATGACTGAGTGTCCTGAGTCATCTCCTCGTCAATTAATAAGTTTTTTATTAGTCCCATAGGACCTCTTGGGGGAGCACCAAAAACTAATTCAAAGGGAGAGAAGCCAGTTTGTTCATGCGGTACCTCCCGATAAGCAAATAGAACAGCTGGGAGTGCTCTGTCCCAGTCATGAGGGTGCTTAGCAGTAACCTTATGTAGTAGTTGTTTAAGTGTACGGTTAAGTCTTTCAACCGCACCATTACTCATCGGATGATAAATACTACTTAAATTCCTATCAATGTCCCAAGTTTTCATGACTTCCTTCATGGTGTCAGATATAAACTGTGACCCGTGGTCTGATAAAAGTTTTCTAGGAAACCCTATTCTAGAAAAGATGAGATGTAGTGCATCAGCTAATCTGTGGTAGTGGTGGTCTTTAATGGGATAGCTTCTGGCCATCGTGTGCACAAATCAATGCACGTAAGGACGAATCTATGTCCTCTGGCCGATGGTAGCAATGGACCAATAATGTCTATTGCCATCTTGTCAAAAGGTCTCACTGAGATATCGCAAGCCTGAATAGGCGCCGTGTGAAAAGCTCCACGTGCTTTCACTTCTTGGCATGTAGTACAGGAACGTACATACTGCGAAATATCTCTTGACACCCCTGGCCAAAAGAATGAAGACAGTACTCGAGATCGTGTTCGAGTATATCCCATATGTCCAGCACAATGTGAGTCATGTGCATGTTGAAGAATGTACCGTCTAAAAGTATATGGGACCATAACTTGTTGTTTCATTTGTGATTTGTCATTAAAACATCTAATCAATATGTCATTTTTAATAACAAAACAATGTTTGTTATTATTACCTGAGGATAGATTGTCAACTTTATCAACCAACTTAAAAAATTTTTTTAAAGATTTATCCTCTTTTTGTTTGGTTGCAAATGTTTCCCTGTCAATAGGTGAATTGACTACAAATTCCTCTTGGTTGTCTGCATCCATTTTATTATCATCAACTTTCTCCA